>VWZK01000007.1:31698-133821 GCA_013396935.1 Baryphthengus martii | reverse complement strand
AGGTCGCACCCGGCGAGGCTGTGTCCCGGAGGTGGGGTCCCGGGGCAGTCGGCGGTGCGGGCGTCGGCCCCGATGGACTCGGGGTGCCCGAGGGGAGCGCGGTCTGAGCGGGAGGGCAGCTCTGCCTCTTGCCGGGGAGCCGGCGCCGGGCTGGGCTGGCCCGCAGACGCCGGGTGGCAGGATGCAAACCCGGTGGCAGAAGCCGGTCCAGATGAAAGCCGGGGAGGAAGGGGGATCCCCCGCTCTTTGTTTGAGTGGTCCCCGGCCCCGCGGTGCGGAGCAGGTGTTGCTGCAGGACCGAACACCTGGCGTCAAGCCGGGGTCCCTTTGCAGCGGGCAGAACCCCCCGGGGTGCCTCTGTGCCCCTTTTGCGACTAGAGCAGCAATCGGGGTTCCCCCCCACCGCCGTGCGTGTGCTAAATGAGGTGCTGTGAGCAGTTGGAGCTGCTGGTCCTGAGAATTGCCGTGAGATGATTTAGGGCGGGGGGTGCTCAGCTGGGGTTCCTCGATGAGCTCTGTGGGGTTTTTTCTTTTTTGTTTACAGCCCGAGAGTTAATTTATTCCTTGGTTTACTTACAGCAGGGGTGAGGATGTGTATGCAGAGTAGCAAATCCATTAAGAGGTTTGATGGATGGAGGAGCTACTGCTTCTGTTGTACTAGATACAGTAAAAACAGCAGGAGCTGTTCTGAGGATGCGATACGACGGGCTGCTGTGGGAGCGCCTGCACAGCAAGCGCTCGCTCACGAACATGCTTTTGGGTCCTTTGCCATGAGCCGTCATGGTGCTGGGAGCCACGCATGTGGCAGGAAACGCTGCTGTGCTTCGAGGGTGGCCTTTGTCAGCAGAGGGCTTCTGGTGCCCCTGTGGTTCTCGCAGGAGGTTGTTCGGGGTTTCCAGTCCTTTACTTTTAAGGAATGGGCTCCTAGAGACTCAGTCTC
Organism: Baryphthengus martii; assembly: GCA_013396935.1. NCBI lineage: Eukaryota > Metazoa > Chordata > Aves > Coraciiformes > Momotidae > Baryphthengus > Baryphthengus martii. The sequence goes on along the minus strand of VWZK01000007.1, from coordinate 132,881 downwards.
AGCACTAGAGACTTCTTCCTCGCTTACCACAGAGCTACTAAAATGATCGAGCTCGCTCTGATTTCGCAAGAGCGACGCCAAGCCAGCGCTGTGCGTGTCCAGATGCAAATGCGTTGGGTGCAGATCACGGTGAAGACCCAGATCTGTTCTGTGCAGATCAGACTGCTGCCAGGTTCCCTGTGGACAGCCCAGCTGGGCGTACCTTGGCCTTGGGCACCTGCAAAGTGTCGTTCCTGTGCCCAGCAGGGCCTGCCCGCACGGCCAGGAGCTGCACACCGCTGGATGGAGCTGCTGGATGTGGCGCTTGGCTGAACAGACGTTAGATCTGATCAGATGCGTTGAAGAGAAACCTCTCTGGCTGTTTCAAAGGGTCGCTTTGCTTTTCCAAATGAGGGAGCCCATTTCCACACATCACCCTGGGCAGCTTCTCTCTCTCAGCATGGTGCGATGACCGCTGGAGCAGGATGTGGTTGATCCAGGCATTTTCAGATCAGACCTCCTGAAGATGTCTAAGAGGGGCACTTGTTTTTTGAGTGCTTCTCCAAATCGAACCATCAGGACTGCAGAGGGATGTCAGGCCCTGGAAACGCAGCCTTTGCAGACTGTCCTGCTCACGTGGCAGGGACGGTGTGAATTCAGTGATGCTGCATATGCATGTTTCTGCTTGAAGGTACTGGAGCCCTTCTTTGCGAAGCGAGAGGAATCTATAAAGGACACTGGGATGCTGGCAATATTGGTCTCTAGCTGCCTAGGGATTCCTGGGCTGCTTTGCTGGAAATGCTTACATCCACTGGTCTTCTGAATATCCAGCCTTATTCAGGGCAGTCTCAGTGCAAAGGCTGGATGAAAAAAATGTGTCCTGCTTTGTGTGCTCTGGCAAGCCCAAATCTACAGGCCAAGGTCCTGCAGTTGAGAGTAGTCTTCAGGAGCTATCCTGGAAGTCAGGGCTTGGTCTAGCTAGGTGCCTCTGGTGATGGTAAAATACCTGATTTCTCCTGGTTTTAAGGCTCAAGGTCAGACTCCACGAGGATGTGAGGGCTGTTGATTCGATTTGAGCGAGAGAAGAAAAATCTCACCAGAAGCGTTTATCTGCAGCCAACACTGCAATTTCCCTGTCCTGGGAAGTCAATGGGATTTGCTCTTGCTTTGTCTGCCGTTAGGAAGATCTGCGGCTTTGTCTGCCATTAGGAAGATCTGCGGTCACCGTTGCTTGTTCCTCCGGCAGCAGCTCAAAGGAGCAAGCTGTTCTTTCACAGGGCCCTCACCTCCATGTTCAGCTCACACCCATGTCCTTGAGAGGCACCAGACACCTCTCTCTGGAGAGCAGCTTTGCTGTGAGGTTAGCTTCACTGTACTTGGCCAGTGCCAGGGCTTCCCTGGCCTGTTCTTTTGGGACCTCTGAGCTGGAGGTCAGGCTAGGAAAGTGGGAGACCTTCATGTGCTTTGTGGCAGGATGATGTGTCTGGAAAAGCTGGGAACTGATCGGTCTTTGGCCTGGGAGCAGCTTTTCCCATTAAAGTCAGAGGATGCTGGCAACAAGTCCTCTCTCCATCACCTTAGGGACCGAGCGCGGCCTTGGTCTGGGGTTTTGGCAGGTGATATGTAGGGGTCTAAACCCTGGACCAGAGGCTTTTGGCAGCCACGAGCATTTCAGAGCTCTTGGAGCTCTGGCTCCAAAGGTGTGGTGGGGCCTCAAGGATTTCCCCCGCTTGCTTCTGGGAGCCTGGTTGCTCACGGTGGGGCAGGAGACCACTCTCCATCGCTGTAGCAACATCTAGTGGCGAAGGGCACAGTGAGATACGTCAGCTCCAGCCGTGCGGTTCTGCAGTGCTGTGAATGTAGCCTGGTGTAACAACATTTTGTGCCTCTGTCCTTGCAGGGGGTTATGAGCGTTTCTCCTCGGAGTACCCTGAATTCTGTGCAAAATCCAAGTCCCTGAGCAATGTGTCATCCCCCACCAGCGCTGAGCCCCTGGACTTGGGCTGCAGTTCCTGTGGGACCCCTCTTCATGACCAGGTATGTCTAGAAACCCATTGCTCAGCTATCTTGACTGCTCCCTCCAGTATTGCAACCCGGTCCTGCTGGAGTCTCTCTGCTCTCCTTCAGCTGTGGCCTGCAGAACCGGAGCCCTGCTCCCTCTCCTCTCGTTGGAGAGCATGGTGGGCCTCCCCCTCCCCGGGTGTTTGTGCTCCCTGGGGAGTAGACAAGCCCAAATCCTGTTAACCACACCTGCCCGGTCCTGGACAGAATGAAGAGAGGGAAGGCTGAAATGGGTTTAACAACTCAGATAGGCAGCCCCTGCTCCCTTGTTCGAGGGCCCTGGATCAGGTGCCAGGTTCCTGCACTGCTCAGGGCCATGTGGACGTACGTGTGCCCTGCCCACTGTTATCTCCTGGTCACCCCCACATTGGTTGCTTTTCTTTAACAGGGTGGCCCTGTGGAAATCCTTCCCTTCCTCTACCTTGGCAGCGCCTACCATGCTGCCCGGCGGGACATGCTTGATGCACTGGGCATCACAGCCCTGCTGAACGTCTCCTCAGATTGCCCCAACCACTTTGAGGGGCACTACCAGTACAAGTGTATCCCCGTGGAGGATAACCACAAAGCGGACATCAGCTCCTGGTTCATGGAGGCAATCGAGTACATCGGTGAGACCCTTCGCAGAGGAGCGGTGTCCGTGTGTCTGTCACTGTGGGGGGAGGTTCCTGCCTCAAAGGCCTGGAGACTTTGGCTCGGAGGGGACTTGGGGGCCAGCAGGTGCAGGCCAGTTGTTGCACCAGTGGGAGGGTCAGCCACCACCTGCAGGTTTGGTGAGGGGTTTGGCGTTGTTGGAAAGGGTGTTGGACTGACACATCTCATCCCGTTGCCCTCCAGACTCTGTGAAGGAGTGTTGCGGCCGAGTCCTAGTCCACTGCCAGGCTGGTATCTCCCGCTCAGCCACCATCTGCTTGGCTTACCTGATGATGAAGAAGCGCGTCAAGCTGGAGGAGGCCTTCGAGTTTGTCAAGCAGCGCCGAAGCATCATCTCCCCTAACTTCAGCTTCATGGGGCAGCTGCTGCAGTTTGAGTCACAGGTGTTGGCCACCTCCTGCGCAGTGGAAGCTGTCAGCCCCTCGGGGACGCTGCGGGAGAGGGGCAAGGCCACCTCCACTCCCACCTCCCAGTTTGTCTTCAGCTTTCCGGTCTCTGTCGGTGTCCATGCCACCCCCAGCAGCCTCCCCTACCTGCACAGCCCCATCACCACATCGCCCAGCTGTTAGCTCAGAGGCTGAGGCTGGCCAGGCAGATAGTGCCAGGTGTGGAGGGGGCAGGTGGGCATGGAGCCCTGTGATGTTAAGCAATAGCGCCGGACACTGCCGTTCACCCTGGACTCAACGTCTTTTTCGTAGAGAAATTTCTTACCTCATCTTGGTTTTTTTTGCTTTTTAATTTTGTGTTTTGAAAGCACGAAAAGTTGTAAAAGCCACAAACCTTGACATTGTCCAGGCTCTTTTGGGGAGGGGAAAAAAAATAGCATACTGGGTTTCCTCAAGTGCCTGGTCTTCATCTCTTTCCGTCCCTGTTTTGTCTTGTTCGTCTTGTTTTTTAAACATACACCTCCCTGTATTTCTGCCCCTAGCTCACCTGGGTTGAAAAGGGAGCATACCCTCTTGTGATTGTGCTGCAGCCTTCCCCCTTGCACAGATTGTCATGGGGGTGTGGTGGGTGCTGCTTACCTGAGCCAGTTCCAGGGGGTGACAAGCAGAGCTGCTGGCAGGGCCTGGGGAGGGGCAGGAGAAGTGGTGGTGGCATGGGGCTGCCTGCAGTCAGCCTTACCCCTGCTCACACCCAGAAGGTGATGCAGGAGCTTTTGGTCCAAGCCTAGAAAATGCCTCATCTTCAACCCACCAGAGCCTTATTTCCCACCCTGTCTCTCTCCTTTCCCCCCAGTCCAATCCAACACACAAGATGCCTGGGTGGCTGATGTATATATGTATGGTTTTGTTCCTTTTTTTTTTTTAGAAATTAACTTTTTATTTATTGCCTGAGGGAGGGAAAAATTGTTTGGAGAAAATAAAAATAAAACTGTTTTCAACAGTTGTGGCTGGTGCAGGTTTGTCCTAAGATCAAGACAGAAGAGCAATTTGTGTAAACACTCAGCTTTCACAGAGCAACTGTTAAAAATGTGTTTATTTAATTTTAAACTATTACAAGTATTGCAGATCAGACATTTAGCCAAGCACATTTATAGATCAAACTTGGTTGTTACAGAGATGTTACCTAAAAGTCCACCATGTAGGTAGGCTGAGAACCTGCCCATCGTCTTCTTTGAGAGAGAGGGTAAAGGAGAAAATAAATAAATGATATCCCAGCTCCAGGTAATTGGCAGCCAAGAGAGGAAACATACAGGGCTAGTTATAAAAACAAGTTATACAAAAAAAGGTCTAAAAACTCAACTCCCAGGTATGCTGCCATTTGGGCTGGCAGAGAAAGCAATTAGGAATGAAGATACATAAGCTTTTGGGACTATGGAACAGAAAAATCCCACTTCCAATTTCTAAAGCTGAAGCAAGCTCTGCAGATGTTAAGAAAGGGTCAAAATTACCTTGTAATACAGAGGCTCGTAATCAAACTACATTAGCAATTAATGGAACCAACCCTAAAACTTGCCACCAACAGGTTCAGTAAGACAGAAATAGATACATCACAACCAGTCAGATAAGACCTGACAGGCATGTGGTAGTGTAATGGGAATCTAATGCATCTATTCCTGACGTTCCCTACTGATTGATGGGCTCATTCACTGTGCTTCAAGAGTTTTAACCACACATGCTGTCCCCTGAGCCTCCAGGTTTCCTATCTATGTGCTCAGAGAGGTGGGAACACTGCCACTCCATCTCTTGGTCCTGGTCCTCTCTGAAAGATCAAGAGAATGTGCTCCGGCTTGTGCCAAAGCCACCACCTCTGACCACCGATGGATTCAAGTCCATGGAAGTTCTCAAGCCACTTGGTACCCATGGCTAGAACTGAATCTGTACTTTCCCATGTCTTCCCCAGCCAGGCTGCAGCATGGCTTGAAATGACTGAAGCACGGTTAGATACATCTCCTTTTAGACTTCCGAGATAGATTTTCTGTGGCAAAGCAGCACAGAAAGGGATAAATTCCATTAAAAATAAATTCACACATTTCCTGACCTTCATGTGCTAAGTGATTAGCAACATTCAAACTAAACTTTTGTGGTTGGACCCTTCCTTTTACCCATCTCTTGAGAAATTCTGTTTCGGGTAATTTCTGTTAACAGTCCCATGTGGAAATTTTAGGTAGCGCTCATACTGTGCAGGAGCTCTGACTTCACTACAGGGATGCAGGAGACTTTTTTTGTTTTTTGAGATTTGCCACTGCCTAACCTAAGTAGTTCCTGCAGGCCACACTGTGGCACGGTATGTTACCATCCCTCAGCATTTCTCCCCGTGAGCATGTGAAGACATCTCCTCTAACCTAAACCCAACAGTAGGATCAGCGCTTTGCCAGGGCCAAGGAAGCACCCTCCTCCAGAAGCTCCTCTGTCTCATACACCACATGGCTGTTCCGTGTCTGCTGCCCACCAAAGCCAGCAGTGCAGAACATTTTGGGAGGATTTCTTTTTGCTTCAGTGTAGAATTTTGTTTGAGGGTATTCTGTCATCAACAAGCAAAGTATAAAAGTTCGCAGGCAAAATAAATTCCAGCTGCATAATGTGGTGGGATTTGATCGCATCACGTGCAAACATTTAAAACAGAGGTTAGAAAAACACGTTGCTCATTCCTTGGCCTACAGACCAGTAATGACTGCAGAACAGTGGAACTAGTACAAGAGGCTTGTAAAGGACTCTGTGGAGCTGGGATCAAAACACAGACTGGCAGACAAAAATAAGGATGAGAAAGTAAGATACACCTTATTAAGGTACTGTACTCACTGCTTTTAATCTTAATAGAATTTTTGTTGTAATGTCACTGCACCAGGTACCTAACTCACCTGTCTCACGGAAACAATTTCAGCAGTGGAGACCAGAACTCTCCCTTCTTTGCTACGTGGTGAAGTTTCTTTCTGTTTTGCCTATAAAGGCAAAGTGCACAGATGTTTCAAAAAGCTGCCTCAAAGGGACATGGAAAAAAAATAAATAATAATAATTAAAAAAAAAAAATCAACAGGCCTGAAAGACAACTGCCCCCTTTTTCCCAGCAGATGCCATGTTCTGTCCCAGGGGGAACAGCTCTTTCTGGAGCCAGTGAGAGGTGCTCAGGCTCCCAAGCCTATGTGATGGCTTAGCCCCGCCTGTTCTTGTGTCCTCAGCTCCTACCGTGCTCTCAGTGGTGACCCACTGCTACAAGTGAGCATCCCACTGTCGGAGGACTGTCCTTCTCAGGAAGTCGAACACCTTGATTTCTCAGGAGGCAGCAGGTGCCTGGTTATGGGAGTGTGCTATTTTTAAGGTCCCGTTCTCTAGAATTAGGAGGCATCAAGTTAACTGCCTCAGCTAAAGCAGCAGCATCTGTACCGTAACAACCTGCCAAAGGCAGCTCTGCCACCAAGACCACAACCAGCTTTTTTCATGGGTAACTTCCATATCGATGGGCAGATCCTCGCTTGGTTTTAAACTGTAAGAGCAGCTACAACAACACAGGCCAGGAGAGGCAGAAGCTACTCCTGCTCAAGTTTCTATGACACAGACCCACCACCAGGTCTGAGTATTCCTCTGTGTCTGGCCACAAATGGATATGAGATCACGCCATTACGAGACAAAAACCACTGCAAAATGACTTCCTCACACAGCACCTTTACTCTGCACAGAACGTCAGATACATTAACACTGGCAGTTCAAAGATACTGGACAGTATTTTTATCCTCTAGAAGTTCAAGGCTGCAGAAGAAATCCAGACTAGCCATTAGTTCAATCAGCACACAGGAAACAACAAGCAAGAACAGAATCTGGTAAGGGCTCGGTAGGGGTTTTTTTTAGGGTTTTGTTTTTAGGTTTGTTCTTGTTTTTGAAAGATGCAAAGCTTTTAACTTCTGCACCCCCATTTAACCATTTTGCTCACCTAAGCAGCACAACTGTTTTACCATTTAAAACTATGTCTAACTGGGGATGGTGAGAGACACTCACTCTCAACACTACCTGAAACCCTAGATAGGCACATCCCCCCACTCCATTATTAACTAAGTTAAAAACAAACCCCAAACTTAAATGATGAATACAAAGCTTCAAAGCCTAGTGGTGATCTTTGCAATCCTAACACTATTAAACAAGTAGCCAAAATACAAGCACCCAATTTTATCAATGAAATTTGAATAAAAGGACAACTAGGCTAGAGCTTGGCTTGGACTTTGAAGCTACGTATTTAATCAGGTCACAAAATGAAGCGAGAACCATATATCCACTGCCCGCTCAAGAAAAATAAAACCCAAAGTTCGAGATCTGCTGGAGTATTGCTATTTCTAAGGTCTTTCTTTAGAGATATTACAAAACAGATGATGTGCAGGTAGCCAGATTGCATCAATTGACTGGTTTTACAGTGGGTGAAATTCCTCTGTGAGGATAATCTGCTTCAAGATTAATGTCTTAATGGTAAAATCAAAATTGTGTGTCTTAACACTGAAGTGAAAAGCTCTTCAGGTTTAAGTTAGTTTTATCCAAACACGTCAGCAAAATCCCACTTGTGGGAAGCACTTATGTTTTTATAAACTAAAAGCACACTATTCTGCTGTTTCCTTGCTCCAAGGGGGATAAAACCTGAATGCACGAACTGGATCATCAGATACTAAATAGTGCTGGTTGACAGGGAAATGTACAGCGGGTTGTGTTCAAATGAACTTTTTTTCTCCAGTCATTACATGCTCAGCTCTGAAGCATGTCTCCTGGCATTGGTCATTAAGGACAAAAATTAAAGCAGGTCGATTTTCAACCTTCTCTGAAGCTGTAAAAACAACCCAAAAGAGAAATCCATTTCTACATTTGTTAAATGCGTATCCTCCGCGAGGGGGACTTTTGAAACCGTTTGATGCTGTGCTATGCAATGCTTAAAAATAACTTTCTCCTACCCAGTAAAATAAGCCTGGGACCTTGCAGGGAAGGGGATTAGAGCGAATAAATCCTAGCTTTGTTCTCTGGTATACCTGCAAACAAATACATTTGCCAACTGATGTTGTAAAAGTTCATTCCCATCAAAATGTAAAATCGGTGTTTAAAAAAATTACTATTTTTGTAAATCCCTTAAGCTCTTCAACTGTGATGTAACACACAAAGACAGGACATAAGACTGCTATAATACACTCTCCCTTACCAGTGTGAAACCCATTTACTGGGTCGTAGAGAGGGATGTGAATACGTACGCCCTCCTGTATGCAATCTTCTGACTCTTCACCTGCTACCTCCCAGCAAAACCACACGCCACTGGAACTGGAAAGCCTTTCACAAACTGCGTGTACTTGACAGGAGCCTTATCACACATTCTCTTCGAGATGCCAGCAGAGGGCATTGACCTGCTATGAGAAGTTCTGCCAAGCACAAGGGCTGGTTTTACCCCTGTGAACACTTCCCAGGGCTTCACCACCCAGAATACTCAAAGCGGGAAACAGATACGATTTGTTTCCGCTGTGAAGTTACACTCATATTACCGTTTGCTCAGAAGTGTGCAAAAAACCTCCCTACATTGAAGAACTGGACCTAGCCCCTTCTCAGATGAAACTCATATTGCATTGTTTATGATTTTAGTCAAATCGACTTTGTGCAAAATATCTTTAAGAAGGTTCTGGCTCAACTTCAGAATACAAAAGGAAAATAAATAGTTGACTAGGATCTCTTGAAAACACAAAATGAATGGTGTATGTTGAAAAGAAAATTATGGGCTTAATGCAATTTATTTGCAAATAAAATACCTATAATAGTAGTGTCTGAAAATTTAACATGTGAGATGGCACTGATAAAGATTTCCATTTGCACAATAATGTTCCCAAAGTCTAGATCAAAACATTATTTTACACACGGTAACTGCAGAGACTAGGAGCCTGAGATACGTTATTAAAAGGCAGTCCCTTGTAAACTTTCCTCAAAAGGAACAGTAGCAGTTGAGTATGCAAGAGTTACTCATATTGTATTCATCAAGACAGTAATGCTTTATAAAAGACATACAGCTTATTTCCAGGTTGTTAAGGATTTTATATGATACTGATTTTCTGAAACACGTATCCATCCAGTCCAAGATTGAAGTCGCATCCTTCTTCACTGCTCTGTAGCTACTAGGTCTTCTGCTCTGCTGCTGTTGCTGTCTGTGAGGGAGCTTCTGGTTTCACAATCTGGTATGTAATGAGATATTCTGGGTACGCCTGAAAGTTAAGCCAAGAAAACAAACCACAACACTGCTTTATGCAAGGGTATGCTCAGCAAGCTTACATTTTGGATTTCACTAAAAAGTCATTTGGAAGAACAGTGCAAGAATCAGCTCTGCGTTTGCAGAGTGAAAAAGAAAAAGTAGATTTCAAACCTAGCCAGGACCAAGTGGGAACTCCTTGATGTGGTTAATTTACTAACATATTAGTAGAAAGAAAGGTGTTTCTTCCATGCAGACACTGCCAGAAAATGTATGCAACAGGAATTCACAATCGGAGTTACTCTCCTTGTCACTTGATTCCATAGATCAGTCAGTGACTGCAAGCTATTCAGAAATCTCAAACGACCAATGTAGTCTGACCCTAAAATGCTCACTAAGTTGCCACATGACCTGCAAACGTCTTCACTAGTAGTAAAATACTTGGCACACCCAGAGCAGGTAACCCAGGTGTCTGCTTGTCCAGTGTTTTCTTAAGACAGCTGGTAGGAGGTTCAGTCCCAGAACAGACCTAAAGTTGCTGCAGGGCAAGGCCCCATTCAGAGGAACCTAGATAGGTGAGAGACTGGGCTAAGAGAAACCTCATGGAATCCAGCAAGGGCAAACAAATCTGGGATGAACAGGTCCTTGTAACATTGCAGGATGGGAAGTAGCTCTGCTGAAAGGTGCCAGAAGCTCTTAGGTGACAGCAAAATAAAGCAGAGTCAGCAGTGTGCTCTGGCAGCAATAAAGGCTACCGGCATCCTGTGGAACATCAACAGCAGCACGGCCACTCAACTGAGTATACCGATGGCTGCTGTTTATTCAGTACTCACTAGACCACACACAAACAACTGCATACAACATCTGGCCCTCCAGTGTAAGAACGATGGCAACAAGCTGGAGTCAAGTTCAGTCAAGGGGAGAGAACACAGGATGAACCAGAGGGGGCTGAGGGAGATGGGTTTGTTCAGTTCAGAAAAAGGAAGGTTTTGTGGGACCTCATGGCAATCTTCCATCACATATGGAAGGCTACTGAGAAAACAGAGACAGATTCTTTTCTGTGGTGCACAGCAGAAGAATGAGATCAATTAAACAGAGGAGGTTCCTATTGGATACAAAGAACGTATTTTTTTTTGCTCTGAGGATAATTAAACAGAGAAGCAAATTGCTGAGAGAGGCTGTGGATATCACTCTCCAAGGCCTTCAAGACCTGCTTGGTCAAAGAAAGCCTTTAGCAATCTGGTCTGAATTCAGTAGGAACAAGAGGCTGGCCTAGGTGACCTCCCAAGGTCCCTTCCAACCTGAACTTATTATGAAGCCTGAAGCTATCCAGAGTAGTAAGCAAACCACTTTTCTAGAGTAATGGTGTAGCTGAGTTATTCAGATTAAAAATCACCTCTTGAAGATTGTTGTGCTACTTCAGCTGCCATTTAAGGGTAGTGTCTGGCAGCAGGGGCACTTTCACTGTTGGGAATCTACAAGTAAAAAGTCCAGAATCCACACATCTACAGGAGCCCCAGATATGTACCTGTTCTTGTTACTGCAGTAATGCCAGTCAAATGCAATGGGAGAACCAGAGCCTCCTGAGAGAAACTACAACTCTTAACTAGCTTCACGAGGGGAATTAGGCAATTCTGCATGCTGGAAATCAGAACAGCACAGCAGAAAGGACTAGCATTTTCTGGCTTGATACAGTTCGCTCTTTATTTCCACATTTAAATGTGGAAAAAATCCAACATAAATAATCTAATCAATCAGGTTATCACACCACACTTGCAATGGAAACCAGTCACATCCCATCTCCAGCTCCAACCTCTGCCCTTCCATAAAGTCAGTCTTTGCTAACCTACGTACCTGTTCTCCTCTGTAGATAACGTACTCGGCGTACGCAAGTCCATTCACGCTTGGCCTGCCAATAACAGAATGGTGCCCTGGAGGAGCATGAGCCATTTTCATTGTGCTGAACTGAAGAAAGGATTTTCCAAGGGTCACTCTACAGAAGAGCATTTGTCTAAAAGAAAAAAGGAAAACAATTTAAAAATATCTCACTCGGAGTTGTATGCTTCCAGAATGATTTCAGACTTTTGAGTTTACTTTGTTACAATAAATGTCTCAAGGCTTTTTGGAGAAACACTTTTAGAAACCAGTTCTAAGGCTGTATAAAACCCATCACACACAAAAAATAATCTTTCTTGACATGCAGAAGGGAAAACACACTCTTTACTTAGCCCTCACGTAGAGTTCTGCTCTATTTCATTTTATATAAAGCTGTTGTAAGGACCTGAAACTCTGTGTTCCTACTGGCGGGGTATGGACAGGTGTCAAAGTGCAAAAAGCACATTGCTCCACTCCAGTACAAAACAAAGCTGTGATTAAGTCCTGTTCACTACCTCCAAAATGATCTGATCCATAGGACAACACTGTACTGCTGACCACCACTTTGCACTGCAGACGTGTTCTGAGTGTGCCTGGAGTTTAATTATTTTCCCCTGACTCTTCATTTTCAAACTTGCTGTTTCAAGCCTCTTTCCTGAGCCACAATTCACTTTGATTTATACTCACTGTAAAGTTGAACGTAATTTTTGACCTTTCTGTGGGACTTGCTGCATTTATATCCTTTTTGTTCAGCCTTGACAAAGGGAAAACTGCATTTTTCCTGCCATGACCAAGCTCAAGCGGCTATTCTTTCATGCCAGGATTGTAAAATCCAGGCCAGAGAGAATGATGTAAAGGGACCTCTGCTGCACTCATACCTGTGGCAGATGTAACAGGATCTGTCTTTGTGCGTGGGACAGCCCGTTCCTCCCCCTATCCCATAAACATATTGGTTGCTTTTTGACGAGTTCTCAGCAAAGTAAATTCCAGCTCCAAACATCCCTCCAATGTATGCATGCCTCTCATCAAATCCTTTGTGAATGATGGCATTAATAAAAGGAGACCCTAGAACAGAATGACACAAAGAGACGTGTTATCATACATCCTTAAGCTCCACAGTAGTACAGCAGTCTATGTCAAGAGGAGCTTGTCTACCTCAAATAGACCATCACATACCAGAAAGTGTGCTCAGTCAGCTGGAAGGGGGCGATACCCAGCTGGATGCAGCGATGTGTGGGATTTATCGTAATATACCAAGATCCCACGTGTGACTCATATTTCTTACTCATTTCACAGATCTCATTAAATGGCTTTCCCCCCACTCACATTTCAGTCCCATTTATCTTGTCAGTGTACACCACGTTCAGTCAGTACTGCTTAAGATGGGGCAAGATGTCAGGACAATCATACCCAAAACCAATTTCTTACACAGAATCACAGAAGGATCTAGGGCAGAAGGACCCTCAGGCAACTGTCATGTATATGCACTTCTGGATGCTTCCAGAGAACATCTTGCAGAAACTCATGGTTGGTTTTGATTCCTTTTCCTGATGGTTGCCCGAAGAGCTAAGGTAAAAGGTTTTTACTGCATGCTGCTCCTGTCTTCTTTTAAAAGATACCCTGTCTTTCTCACAGCAATGTAACATCCTGCCAGCAGCTCTACTGGAAGTGACTAAGACAGGGCTTAACAAAAAACCTTTTCGTTCTTTTAAAAAAAAAAACAAAACAACAAAAAAACTATTTCCTATCTAGTGTAGGCTTTCAGATTGCAGTAACCACACAGACTAACTCCACCACCCTTACGCCCTTGCACTTCTAGTGTAGAAATGCAATTACTGTACAGGATGGTGACACAGCAACATTAACATTGCCCGTGGGTCCTTGCAAGCTTTTCTGCTGTTGTTGTTAAATACCAGTAGTTACAAACAGAGATTATTTCCTTACCGTGAAACAACATGCGCTCATTGTGATGATTATGATTCTCCTCTGAGACCTCCTTCTGTCTGTGACAGAATCTCTCCCGCAGCTTCTTGTTCACAACCTTCTGAATCTGCAGTGGTACAAGAGGTTGAACCATACTGGAAATGGAATTGAAATGTAACGTAGTTTCACACAGTTTGCATAAATTTGACAGGGAAAATAAGAGTAAGACACGTGAATGGTATAAAGAAACCCCACGGCTGTTCTGTGCACAAGGCTCAAGTCTTACAAACAAGTTGGTACCACACACCTAGGGATGGTTAAAATTACTGTGGAATTGCAGAAAAGTTCTCAAATTTAATGAAGACTTTCAGGCTTCTTCCCTCAGAGCCTGTAATACCACGAAGAACTACAAACTGCCTGAAACTCATTTCCTCTCTGCTTTGACCTCCGTTGAACAATCTGGGCTAGCTTTTTGAAGCTCGCTGTCGGATATAGGCTGAATTTTTATGAGAAGAAACAACTTCTGAGGAAATAAATCAGAAAATGCACTGTTTAACTTATGTGAGGTATCGCTCTAGTTGCATGCTCTAATACCATAGTCATTTCTGTGAAGGACTTCATCTTTGGTTGGCAGTAGGATGGACAGAGTTTGCTTCAGGACAAATGATCTACTGGGCCAAGTTTCAAAGACTCTACACAAGCTCACTTTCCATACAGACACACAGCAGGGGCTTGCTGGAGCTCAGGAACTGAGTTCTGTTCTGATTTCCTCCTCTCTCAAAAAAGAAACCAGAAAGTATACTTTCCTCTGAGGAAAGTATTCTTTGTGAAAGACAACACTCTATTTTCTGAGTGTTTGTACAAGCCACGGCTTGTAAAAGGTATTTTTTTAGCTGACAGGATCAAAGAACAAGGTGTCAAGACCAAAAGTAGCATAGGGAGATAGAAATTTTTATTAAAATCATGCTCGTCCTTTTCCCCTCCTCAAAAATCTCCTTCAAAAAAGGCAAGAAAAGACTACACTAAAAAAAAAAAATAAAAATCAGTGCTGCAAAGTCAAATAAAGAAGTTACAGATCAGGCTGTAAAACATGTCAGGCTCTTCATCACTCCTGTCTTCAACATCAGTTGTTCAGATTCCCTTAAGAGCACAAGTGGATACTTCTCCCTTATTCCATGCACAGAACATGAGCGGTCTAATTTTAGCATTTAGCACTTGCTTTAATTCTGCTTCTGAATATTATTTCAAATAACTTTAGATATAAAAGGGTGATCCATTACACCGATTCCACCTGCTTGCATAAGTACCAACTTATATTATCACATAGAAATAAGAAGGTTTGAAACTCACCCTGATGACGTTGTACCTGTTGAAGATCCCACCAGCATTTCCACCATCCCGATGTTCCCGGATTGTACTTTGCATCTGCATAAATGAACACAACTGAATGTTCAGCACACAAAAGCTGCAGGTAAGTCAAAATATTCATGAATTATCTCAGTATATCACTGGTAGCAAGAGACAAATCTTTACAGAAAATTAATTTAAAAGTATAAAAACCCCATCCAAACTCAATTTTAAACTAAGGTACATCCTTACTTCTCAGGCACCCAATGCACTATGCTGTTCCACAACAGAGGAGTCGGATGGTGCAATTATCCAATACTGCAATAAAAATCTACACAGGAAAAAGAACAGTGGCACTCGCAATCAAAATTATACACAACTAGAAAATCTGCTTTACATTAGAAAAAGCCCAGTCCTTGAAAATGAATCTATAAAAAGAAAATTTTTATGTAATAAATGTACTTCTGATGAGTACAGTTTGTATTCTCATTGATAGGAAAATGCTTACACTGTAAATTTTCCTGTGTCATTAGCAGCCCATGAGAATTTCAGGTTTCTTCATGTCTTTTCCAGAGGTATTTATACATTAAGTAACAGCTCAAACAAATATCCCCATTTACTATGACAGACCAGTAACCCTTTCTTTCTGAAAAGTTTATACGAAAGCTCTGCACAAACTCCAGTTCACAAGGTTACTAATCAAAAATATTCC
Source organism: Baryphthengus martii (assembly GCA_013396935.1). Lineage (NCBI taxonomy): Eukaryota > Metazoa > Chordata > Aves > Coraciiformes > Momotidae > Baryphthengus > Baryphthengus martii. The sequence continues at coordinate 117,694 of VWZK01000007.1, read as the reverse complement.
AGGCTAAACTGGCAACAACCTTGACTATCTAGACTGTTAAAAAGATTCCAAACACTTCTGTGGTACAGTGTAGGAACACTATACAAATAGCAAAGGCACAGTAAAACGGAGTTTCTTCCAAACACAACTCTTCAGAAAGTCTTTTTCTGCTATGACTTTCCTTTCAAAATGGTATCTGCTTTCAGTTTACTTAAATAAAAGAGCATGTGTGTGTGGGAGGCAAAATTACAGTCAACTCTCAATTATCCAAGCACTGTTTATCTGGGTTACAGATTAACTAAGCCACTGAGACAAGAGAAAACAAGCTGGTTCACGTGCAGAAACAGCCTGAGCAGAGAGAATGCCTAAAGACTTGCAAGGCCTTGATCCTTTAGTCTTCACTCATGGTCTTTGATTTTCACAGGTCCACCTATCTCTGGAAAACTGTGGAAACCCTTACTACAAGACGACATCCAAAGCACAACAAGAAGTCAAAATTGGGGTAACATACAGTGAGCAAACAGACCGCTTATTAAAAAAATCTGGCAGGACACAGCAAAATAATTTCCATCATTGCTCTGTATAAAAAGGCAAATGAAGAGCCTTAAACTTCACATCAGATCTATACAATTTGTACATGAGAGTATATTTAGCACTTTTAAGATGAGTTGCATGCTTTAGCTCTAAGAAGTTGTAAATGAAGAAAGAAATAAGAAAGGTATTTGCAGTACCTCTTCTTCTACGGACTGATACTCCTTATCGTCAGGAGCGAGGTCAAGAAGAATGGTACCCTGACTCACGCAGTGGAAAGTCAAATAAGGATTGGTGCCTGCAAAGAGAAGGAATTAAAGGAATAAAAATCAATAGGACAAAACAATACCAGCTCTATTTGTATCCATTATCATCATTATTTTTCTTAAATAACTCCAGTACAGCAGGAAGCGCGAAATAAACACAAGGCAGAAGCACAACCTTGAAAAGATAAAGTGTTTTCTTTAGCAGCAGAGGCTTTAATAGAGAGAAGGAAAATGTATGTGCATGCTATTGTTTCTGCTTTCCAAAGGAGCACCTGAGAAACGCAGGGGGAGCAAAACACCTCCATCAGGTCCACCCTTCAGGATACAACTGGCCTGGGAGTAGGTACATGGGGCAAATCAATCCAAAAACTCCCGCCTGGGTGAAGTGGAGTACCTGGAAACAGGCACGGGCTCCACGGCTGCCTCACGGGTGCCCATTCTCTGGAAGGGCAAGTGATCACTCCAGCCTCTATTTCCTCAATATATTCTTTACCTGTCATGACTCTCCCAGCCACCAGGTCTGCCAGCAAGTACATTTTTCTGATATCCAGATTCTTTCAAGTGCTGGTGACAATGCCTACATTTACAAAGAGGGGCTTCTGGAAGCCTGTTGTATTTGATACTTAGATTAACTAGTAAAAGTGTCATATTTACCTTGCTGCCCTCCTAGAAGTCTCTCCACACCTTTTATTAATTTGTGGCGGTGTCCATACGCATTGATCCCAATTTCTTTAAGCTCCTCATGCCCCATGTCTGCCAACACATCCAGGGTTATCTGGAGAGGTGAAAGACAATAAAAATCACTTGCCAAACCTGGCCCAATTTCCAAGGCTAAATATCCATTGGTTCAGAAAACGGAATGTAATCATGGTGCAACGAAGACAGTACGTATTTATTTTGTTTTGCTGCACTTCTAATTGCTGCCACCTTCTGGCAAGGTTCTCCCTATCACAGGGCCATACCCAGCTGCTACAGCCTGAACCTGTAAAACTTCTACTTCTTTTACAGCAATTAGCAAGAGCTGGTTTCTCATAGAAGGTTCTCAAAAACATTTTTACTTATGTAGACGAAGTATGCATGGAAATGCTGGGACAAGCCTGGGAATATTTTTTAAGCATTCAAAGTTTGACACTTTGCAATTCATTTATTTTCACTACAGAAACAGAAATGAATATTCTCTATGATTACTAATAAATGTTAAGTGTTTCACATCAACATTATTATGGTGTGTGCTATTACTGTTTGTACACATCCATGTGTGCACCTGCATGTGTATTAAACCAGTGGGTCAGATATGGTAAGTCATGCTCAACTAATCCACCAGTTTTGGAAATAATTAACATTGTCAGGGCACATTTGGTTCAAAATATGAGTACATCTACAATCACCTGGTATGGTTTTAAATTTCAAGATTACAGAGATTACTGGAGGAAATGAAGGTAATAAAACGTGCTGTCAAACATTGTTTTAACGAACAGGAGATAAAGGCTAAATAAAAGGACACATTTTTATTACTACAAAGCTATTGTGCACTGAGGTGATTCTGTGAAAACCAGAAAGATTTAATCTAGAGGAGATAATTATATAAAACCTACTTCCAAATTTCCACATTAAACTAGAATGAGAAACTCAGCAAATAGTGGGAAACTATACAACTTGGTTCAAAAGAAGTTGTATTGTTAGCACAGCTGGATTTGCAGGTATGAACTCTGTCCACTGCAAACTGAGGATCCTGAATTCAAAACAAAACAACTCAAGTAAGGAATTAAAAGCTACACTGAACACCTGTCCAATTGAGTAGAAAACAACCCTACTGGGATTAATGTGGAAAAGGAAAAGTGAAAATATTCATCACATGGAATGGAACATCAAAAAAATACAGAAGAAACGCAAATATCAGAAAGCATCAGGAGAAGGCTAGAGCCAAGGTGAAAAAGGAGACACGAAGGTGCTGTGGTGATTGGAAAAGCAGCTTAAAACACTAAGCTTAAGGAAGATGAGCTTGTTCTCATGAGGAAGAAACTTTCTAAGAGAAGCTAAACAGTTTCAAAGTGATGAATGGATATAGTGAAACTGATTTGCATTATTAAATCTTTTTAGTGGGGGAAGATTTTAAAAACAGGTTAGAGGCACTGTGAAAGCAAAAGTAGAACAAAACCAACATGGTATCAGGAAGATGTGAATAAAAAAAAATCTGAGTAAAATATAGATTGGTTTGAGGTTAGTTTGATTCTTAATAGGAGCAGCTCCAAATTAAAGAGCTTATTCTTCATATATGAAGAAGGAAAAAAAAAATACGTGGCATTTTAACTTTGCAGAGATCCTGTAATATTTCATGGAAACAGTTGGAACTTTTTCTGTAAGCAACACATTACGCTTCAAATGTTTGCTTCCTGACTCCTCATAAAAGATTAGTAGCGGAAACCTGAGAAAAAATAACCACCAATTTCAATCCTTTGCACTTGTACCATTTACTTCCACCAGTTTGTTATAAACATCAAGTTCAAAGTTCACATGGTCCAACATAACCTCAGAATACAAATTAAACTGGCAGTCTTCATGTACGTGTTAGAAAGTGAAAGAAACTGGATATCTGAATCAAACAACAAAAGAGATTTTCACAAGTTTCTCAACTTCACCATAAAGTACCTGGCAACTCATTTGCAGATTTCTTGAACATACTTGGTTTTTTGTACATGTGAGGTTGGGGTTTTTTTTCCTCTTTTCAATTAGGAAATGAAAATGTCACTCAAATGTATTAGATTAGTGTATCTTTTAAACATGTAGAGATGAGGCTTGACACTTACCTGTTCCGTCTCAAAGATGTCCCGAAGATGTTCAAGACCCAGGCTTTTTAAGAACTGGGTAATGTTCATATCAAGACCAGAAACTACAAGAGAAGAAAGTTGTCATTATACTTCATGCATCTGAACTTAAAAAAAACCCAAAAAACCAAAGCAAACCAAAAACCAAATAAAAAACTTTAAAAAAAACCCAAAACAATATTCTCTCAAAATTTCAAACTCTGATTCTTTTTGCAATCAATTTGTCTATGTCTACAATAAACAATCCACTTTGACTGTGTGAAAGCTCAGTGCGAAGCTCATCAATGTTCCCCCAGGATCAACTATTAAAAAGCACAAATGATCTGTGGCAAATACAAGCTCATATTGCAAAGAGAAGAAAAGGAAGGGTGGGTGTATTTTCGCTATGTAATCATGCAGACACTGACATAAAGCATGTGTTCCAGATACTAATCAAAAGGTTTAAAAAAGCCTTAGCAAAATCCCCTAGTTATCACCATCATAATTCCTTCATCAAAATAATTCTAATTGGATTTTCTGTATAAAATCAACCGTGAACATCTGGGTACCTAATCAGATCTGCCTTTGTATTCAGACCTAATCACTGATAGCAAACCTAGATGAACACTCAACAATGCTCCTGGCAGAGCACGTGAAAACAGAGCATGCATCAGACACTCAAGATGCAGATAGCAGCTCCAGCTGTACAATATTTTCTAGCTAGTCAGAAATGCTTTTCAGATAAGGCAAGGCCTATTGTGATACTAAGCTACTGTACTTCTGTCAATGTAAACTTGTCCAAGCAGCAAATGCACCTTCTCCTTCCTTCCTTTCAGCTCCTGCTGCTCCATCACCAGCATTCGACGCCCCTCCTACGGCAAGTTCTGCCAGTGGCCCAGTGAGGTTATCGATACTGCTGGCAGCGGAGAGGCAGGACGGCGTAGATGCCGGCGAGATCAGGGAAGCACTAACAACAGTAGCTTGAGGCTTAAAGCACGTAGGCAATGCTTCTGGAGGCATCGCGTCTATCAGCAAAGCTCGGATATCATCGGCCTGAAAAAACAGAAAGAACATTTAACATGAGGTTCCAGAATCACAAGTCACTAATCTCCAGAAAGAATTTGACTTTGAATTTGTTCTCATTAATTGCTCTGTTCCTCCTTTAGAAAACTGCCAACGTTGTAACATGGGAATGTTTCTTGTTGCAAGAAAACTGTGATTGACTGCTCAGACATGGCTGAATCAGGTTCTCTCTTTTTCTAAAGATATGTAAGAACCATCTGATTTTCCTTCTGGCAGAATGAGTTTATTTGTTAAAACCAGGAAGAGCAATGCAGCAACTTTTATCTGAAATCTGTCACAACCTACTCCAGGCAATGCTATCTCCTAATTTCTCTCTCAGGTTCAACTTCTGGTGAAGCATTTCACACTGGGTCAAGGTTTCAATGGAAAGACTACCACTGCCTTTGCTATAATCACATCTTAGAGTGTTATAAGGGACAAAAAAAAAAAACAAAACACCACAGGAGCTACAGAAGTATAAACTTCGCTAACAACTTTATTTAGCCTTTGTTGACTAAATTAAGCAGGACCTTCATCTTCAAGAATTTCCTCCTTGTATGTTCTTGTAGAATACGATTACAACATCCTTATTCTGCCTCAGAGAAATCAAAGAGTTTTAGTATCCCTCATCACAAATCCCTGAGATTATTCTGGAGGATACTGCTTGAACTCTCCATAAATCAATGGCCTTAGAAGATACTTACACTATAATCAGACACAACAACCAATTTGGTTGCATTATCTATTCTATCAAGACTGGTTAACCTGGGCCATACATGTTCATGTAACCTAATTAGGGTTTTTAACAAGTCACCACTAACAAGAAAGTTTCTGGATGCCAGAAAAAGAGAACTGAGGTAGCATGCAGGCACTAAGCATAATCATTCTCCACATGATCCCATTCCTCTAAAGGCCCATCTGATTTTCCACCTGGGTTCAAAGAAATAATTACCAACAGTACACAGATTGACCATCACCGAAGCCATTTGAGATAGGTTATTTCCAGCAATGAGAAGACTGATCCCAGAGTCATCCCTTAAGCAGAAGCAAATCTTAAATCACAAGCCGTGTTAAGATCTCAGCCAAATGAAAAGTCCAGTCCTATGGGTAAAAAGTCACAAACAGGCACCCAGGAGATGCTCGTCTCTCTCTACCTCAGCACAACGAAAGCTGAGGATCGCTGATGTCATGGAACCTCAGAAAGCCATTTGATATGCAGAGCAAATCCTCCAGAGCAGTCTGTGGCTGGCACGCTAATGTGAACTTACTGTTGCCAGGTCTAGTGGTGTCTGACCCTCTTGATTCTTCATGGTTGGATCTGCTCCATGAGCTAACAGCAGAGCACAGAGCTGTGTCCTTCCTTTTTGTGCAGCTTCATGCAATGGTGTGAATGCCCATTTATCTGTTGCATTTACACATGTATTGTACTTGATCAACAGCGCTGCTATATCCACATGCTGGAAAACACACAAACATCTTAGTCAACTTGACACCGGTAAAATAAGTATTTCCTTTTTCATGCTGGTGCTTAGAGAACCCTGTAATTTTTCTCTCCCTTAACTGACTTCTCTGCCCCATGTCTACATAGGAATGCACCTCTGCAGGTACCACTTTTATACGGCAGCTCCACTGTCACCTGAATCTGTGCACTGCCAGGTCACCCACCAACGCATGTGTAACTGGGAACAGGCACAGAACTACATTTCTGCCAAATCATCCCAAGTACATAGCATGTTTGTCACCTGCAGAAGCAGACATCATACTTGATCCACCATAAACCCAATAGAGTTAACTGTCAGAATACTTGTAGACAAATCTGAACCAGCAACATAAATTTACAGGGCTGCAATATTTGTGGTACCAAACTAGGAGCTCTACAGATCAATGTGTTGTACTGCTGAGCCACCACTTAAATGTCAGTACACAGGAGTCTTCATCATACTTTACTACTTTCTTGCAAGACTTTGAACCCATCTGTGGCAGCACAAATCTGTTCCTTCTCCAATTATATGAGAACTGTAATTGATAAAATGCATTATGAGTGTCATAAAGGACAACTGTTTTACACGGGCTATAAAAGTAATGACCCTATAACTCTACACTTACATCAATATCCCATCCATGAGGTCTCCCGAGTTAAAATAAGACAACATAAAACTGGGAAATAAAATTTTTGGCTGCCTCTGACCAGATAAACTTGCTTGTGATATACAGCTAAGAAATAAAAAAATAGGTAGTCAAAATGAGTAGGTAGGGGCCTGAAAAACTGAAATTGTAAGCAGAAGCACAAAGACTTGTCAATGGATTTATTATTTCCTCTCAACAGCAATTAAGTGACACTCAGCAGCTCTTGTGAAAAGGCTTGTGCTCTGAACACGCATGGTTTGAAAAGACTGCCGATCTTACTTTTTCTCTCTGCCACACTTTCAAAGCAACTGCTGCTCCTGTGACTTTTCTGCCACATGAAACCCTACTGAGGGGCACACAGCATGAAATGCTGGGTGGGAGAACAGAAAATACTTTGTAAGGAAAAGTCTGAGGCTGTGAAACACTCCAGCTATGAACTTGTGAAACCAGTACTTATCTCTTTACCTCCCATCACAGAGTTCTGAACAGGCTGATGACAGCTCAGAGAGAAGTGTGGGCTGCCACAGGAAAGCTACACACCAACTCTTAGCTACATAAGCTGATGGAAAAGCACCAAACACTTCCTCATTAACTTCTCTTAGAGAAAGGCAACCAGATTAGATCGGCATTATGATTCTTAGAAGTGATAATCAGCTTGAACCCATCTCCAACATTTTCCTATGCCAGTAGGAACGTCTTCCCTTTGTGTAAAATGTATGGTTTGGTTTCCTGTGTTTGAAAAGAACAAACAACTTTTGCAACAGAATGTATCTCTAGATCTAAGCAGTAGCCTGGGAATTCAATGCTTATGGTAGATGCTCATGAGCAATACTGCTTGGCATTAGGATCTAGTATCATAGAATTCTGTGTTGCTTTTCTAAACCTTCAGCAGGATTTGGACCTTTTTGCTCTTTAGGACACTGGAATCCCAGATTGACGTAGTAGCGGCCTGAGTTTCATTGATATGCTCTCCTTAAGAGCAAGGTGAACACTGCACATTTTATTTCATTTGGCTCTCAAACAACAGCAATCATGGTTTTGTTATGATCTCCTCTTCCAGATTTTGCTGCTCCTGCGCCAGGGCCAGGTAGTAACAAAGCGTATCATAAGACCCATCAAAAACACCACTTGAGATTCATATCCTCTGGCTGACCATAAGCACATGGCTGGCAGGTTCTCAAGTACTGTTTCTGTACAATTATTTGCAAGAGATTTCTTCCTCACCTCATCCACAATTAACAGTTTCTTATAAACAATCTATCAGGCATTCAAAACTTGAACTATGTTCACAGAAAGACAACTGCATAACAACTGATTTTGGATATGACTTTAAGGAGTTCCTTGTTGGTCTACTCATGGCAAGAATGCCTGCACCTACCCCATAGGACGCTGCATTGTGTAGGGGGATTAGACCTCCTTTGTCCTGGGCATTAACATCAGCACCATGCTCAAGAAGGTATTCAGCTACTTCCAAATTGTTGTAACCAGCTGTAGAAAAAGCATAGGAAAAAACATCAGGTATTAGGAGAGATAAACTGCAAAAAGAGAAATTAGCTAGAAAAGCTAAAGTAATTTTTTGTAGTATTACCTCCCGGAATCCAGCTGCCATAGTTAGCAACTCACTTTAGAGGACAATCCTCTGTGAACTTATTATATAGGCCTTACTGGCTTTGGTAATTAACTTCTGTAGCCCTGTCGTAAGTACACAAGCCTTCAAATCCTGGTGAGTTACACACCTGCAAGATGTAGCGGTGTTGAATTTCTTCCCTGGGTGTCTCTGCAATTGATATTTTCTTGAGTACACAACTTCTGCACTCTTGCCAGGCACCCCTTCTTAGCAGCATCCAGCAAGGCAGCGTCTCCTCGCAGCAAGTCCTGGATATCCGTATCTCCTTCTTTCACCAAATCTAAAGGAGTGTTCCCATCTCGATTCTTTTTTGTTGGATCAGCTCCATGCTGCAGAGAGCAAAGTGGAAGGCAACCATAAGTGGAGTAGAACATGTAAGTGTGTCACTATTTCGTGGCACAAGATAGGAAGCAGTGGGTTTTGCAGTTTAGTAGGCACATGAGAATAAATCCAAGACCTGAGGCCTAAAGCACTAGTCTGCAACATAGGTGTGTCAATCTCAACTCCAAAGGCAAGAAGAGCAGCTCTCTGTGAGAGCTGTCACTGCTCTACTTGCAACTGAAGTAGGTTCAGGAGCACATCCAGTCTATAGCTGCATCCTACTGTCACAGCAGGAGCTAAAGAAGAGCCAACTACAAATACCTTGGCAGCCAATCCTTCCCTTCTCTGCAGACTGTCTGGCAGAGGTGTTTCCTCAGGATACCTTTCTGAGCTAGTGAAGCCAGGCCCCGAGTTCCACTAAATCACAGTATCATAGAATTGTCAGGGTTGGAAGGGACCTTAAAGATCACCAAGTTCCAACACCCCTTCCATGGGCAGGGACACCTCCCACTAAATCAGGTTGCTCAGAGCCCCATCCAACCTGGCCTTAAAAACTTGCAGCGATGGGGCTTCCACCACCTCTCTGGGCAACCAGTTCCAATCTGTTCCAGTGTCTAACTGCTGGAGTGGTGATGCTGCCACCCAACTATGGAAAGGCACTTATTTCTGAAGGGAATGAGAAAAAAAATAAATTTCTACACTTTTCAATAGATAACAGCACCACCTTAAGCAGCTTACAGGTCCTGGAGAGCAGTGAAGAAAACATTTTGGTGGGAAAAGTGGACAAAGTGGATCTGGATAACTGCTGGAGTATATCTATGCTGGTAAAACATGCAGATAAGCCAGTGATAAGAACACAGCACTGAAGCACGGGACAAGGAGGGGAATATACATCTACACACAGCATATGGTGTGAGTCATGTACAATTTTGTGGGAGGACAGCTCCTTCCCTGATCACTCTCAGCACAAGTGGAGAAAAAACAAAGACAGAGAAGGCAGAGGCAGCTGCTGGCATTGTAGTTCTCTGGCTGGCCCTTTCAGAATAATCACAGTGGTCTGACCCCTGCCAGCAAGTCTACCCTGCCATTTCTCTCTGGGGATGCTGGCAAAGCTGTGCTAGGATGAGCCGCAGGGAAAGAGCTGGTGACAGAGAGAGCGGAAGGAATTAACTGCCTTGTATTTGGAAGCTGTACAGCAATGCTCAGGGTACAAAGGGTAGACAGCAAGAGAAAGAACGGGATGGAGTATTGGTTACACAGAACCAGTTCCACAGTTGTGATGCTTTTGGGAAGGAGCGTTCTTCGCACAAAGCCTTTTAAACTGCCATGACTTCTTCAAGATACGACCTTAGATCCCTTAATTGAAAACTCATCAAAATTGGAACTAATCAAATACTCTCCAGAATAAACATTTAAATGAAGAGGCAGTGTCTTCTGAGAACCCTTCAAAGGCACAGAAACAAATGAAGGCGGTAATTTTAAAGAAAGGCGATGAAGTCTCTCCAAAATGCCTGTACATTTTTGTTTCCTTCTTCAAGCAGAAGAGGACAGAAAGAGTTCAAGTCAGGAGGAGTCAAGCTCAACATTCACCACTCAGCAGAACTGACAGCCCTGCCAGCTGGCATAAGAGACACAGCAGGAGAAGCCCTGAGCAAACTGCACCGTGAGCACATAGCCACGGATGCTCAGAGCCTTTACAAAACTGTGTCACCTTGAGGGCCTATTCAGGATTCTCTGAAAAACACACACACACACAAATTAAAAAAAAATAATAGAAAAAATCATTACATTCCCAGCAGAATGATCAGAAATCTCTGGGGTCTATAAAGTAATGCTGTGCTTAAGAGATTAGGAGTGATTCTACAGCTTGATGTTACCACCAGGGCCACCATCTTCCCTACTGCACAGACGTCTCCGAGTATCTTGTTTTCCACTGCAGATGTGTTTCAAACGGATGTGCTATCCCCTCTGAACGCACTTTTGGTAATCAAGTGAAATAAATAATGAGATAGGAGGGAAACAGTGGGACTTTGAAGCAGCAAATAAAAAGAGAAGTGGATGGGAAGAGCCTCGTTTTAAGACAATCCATACTCTGACTTAGTCCTATTTTAAATGCTACGCTTCAAAAGGGCATGAAGTAATCAAGGCTAAAACAGGAAACAGGATTGGAAAGAAATTCTACTCTAGCACCCTCTATCACCCTCCCACGGCAGGATATGACCTTATGTTAAGAAGTCTCTCAGACTCATGTTTCCCACTGGAAACATGCTGGCATTACCTCATGTTTTTTACAGGTTCTCCCACTAATTACAATGAATATTTATTCCACCGTATATTAATATGCATTTCCTCTAGGAGCTTGATAAATTATACATTAACATAACAGTTTTAAATTTCTCACATGCCAGATGCCATTTAGGACCCATCTTCACTTATTGCTGTGTAATATGCTCTTGCATAAGTAGTTACAAAGGTAACTGTTTCAGAAAGGGATGAATAGGATAAGGTGAAGGTTTTTTCTCTTTTTTTTTTTTTTTTTTTCCTTTTACACAAATTCAGCTGCTTTTTCCAGTTTAAGTCTCATGTCCTACTTGGCTAATAGTATTCATACACATACTGGAAAAACTAACTGAATGGATGATTCTTTGAGTGAATTGACATTACACAAGAAACCATCTGACAATTAAGATGATGATAGGACTCAAAGACTCCATAAAGAACTCACTGAATGCAATTAACTTTGCCTTAATTAATCTTCAGCAAAAATAGACATATCCTCCTGCCAAGAGACATTTGAGAATTCCAGATCACGTACTTTTAGAAGCAGCTTGCAGATTTCGTATTTTCCTTTTGCTGCTGCTTCATGCAGAGGAGTGAATTTCCACAGGTCTGCCACGTTGACAGAAGCACCGTGCCTCACCAAGAGTTCAGCCACTTCGTAGTGTCCGTAAGAACAGGCATTGTGCAGGGGTACTAAGCCACTAACCAAAAAAGAAAGTATTAATAGCTACAGAAAATAAAATTCAACGTGCAATCATACAAAGTTCCTGTAAAAAAACCCCTCCCATTTCCACCAGACATCTTTCAGCCTTTCCAATTTTCATGGTTTTCCCCTGCTATTAAAGCATCATTGTCCTCCTTCAGTTCTCATCTACAGGACTTAAATACTCAGCAAGCACCAACATTCCTACTTTCACAAAAAAGTAACTTCAATGCAGTCGACAGTCAAAAAAACTAAACTCCAAGAATCACTGATGTTCTGACATTGCAGAAATTTCAGAAAAGGTGTAACACTATAAGGGGTTTGAAGTATAGATATTAGTAAGTTCTGCACACCTGATAAGATACAGAAAAATACTCAAACATTTCTTTCAGGGAGAGCCTGAAAATTCGGTATTGTTTCAGCATTAGAAATTTATTCCCTACCCTGAATCAATATATTGGAATGAAAGATCAAACATTGTCATGTTATTCTACATGACTGCTTTGCAAATAATGCAAAAACCTGTAAACGGTCATTTAACTGAATATTAACTAACTTAATAATAAAAAACTTAACTAACAGAATTAGAAAAATGACCAGAGGTAACCCTGATATTTAACCCCACATAATTCAAAACTGATTTTAGATAACCTAAAAGCAGCATTTAAGTTTTTTCAAGCACAATATCTCAAAAACGGGCAAAAAGGAGATCAGAAAGATCATGTATTACAGTGTCAGATACGTACTTGACGACGGCTTTGCCAGAAAGCTAAGTATGCCTTAATAGTCTATAAAATTCCCTACAGTGATGTCAGGAACAATGCAAACAAGAAGAAAGAAAAAAAAAACCCAAGAGAAAACCATGATGGTTACTGAAATCTGAAGCCAAACGAATAGAAAGGGGTAGAAGTCTCACGCTAGTAGAAAACAGTGGAGCATATCACAGAATGCAATGTACCCTTTATCTTTGGCATGCACGTCTGCCCCATGGTGCAACAGATACTCCACCACGGACACGCGGTTATATCCTGCGGCAAAGTGCAGCGGCGTCGAGTGACGGCCTTCTAAGTCTCTACAGTTCACATTCTGAGGGCTGCAAAGTTGCTGCAAAGACAAAAGAAACCAAAATTGAGTACAGAACTAAACCAAACAAATACCATCCACCCCCCAAATCAAATAGAAAACTGTCAATCAAACAAGCACGACCCAAAAGAAACACCCCCCAAACTCCCACTCCCAAACAACCAAATACAAAATTTGATTTATTTTTACACACCAATTTTTAAAATTAGTAGTCAGCAAATTTCTTTCTGCTTAGGGAAAGTGAAAAAAAATCGCTGGTCTAAATTTATGGCTGAAAAGTCCTTCAACAACAAACAAGAATCAAATGATGGAAGCAGTATGAAGACATTCCTAATTCATTAGAAAGAGTGAGCCTTTAAATCATCAAGCACCAGGTTCAAAGCCATGTAACCTTCTCCAGATATATTACCATTTCCAGCTCATGTTGTCTTCAGAAATTTAGAAATATTGAGTCTGGCAGTCAAAAAGAGCTGCTGATGCACGAAAGCGCTGCCGTTTGAATATTAGTATCACATTGACACTGAAGTTGAGAATGCATGCAGAACAGTCTATCTGAAGGCTACTTTGCCCATAGACCAAGTATGAAAGACAAGATCAAACCTTCTTGTGATGCTGGGATTTCATGGCCTCACCCTTAACCCTCAGGTTGAGCATGGTTTAAAATGTGAAGTCTGCAACCTGTTAACACTTTTGTTTGCTTGCTTTCTGATTGAATCATGCACCTGAGCCTTGTTTCTACTAAACCTTGGTTCTGAGGATTACAGGGTCCACTTTTAAGAACTACAGCTGCATCTGCAACATTGCATCTCACTCCATTGAAGACATGACTGTGTGAAGGACTAGGAGAATGGACAATCAAAAACTCAAGAGAAACACCTCAGTACATCTTAATGCACTACGCATTCTAGAAGCAAAAAAAAGAAACAAAAACCACACAAGATTTGCCTTCCTATTTTTCATGGTTTACCATCCACTGGGCACAACTTCCACAACTCTTGTAGCAGAGGCTTCCACAAGCTTTGCACAGCAACATGAAGTGGAAACTTAACATGAATTGCTCAAACCTACCTTCACAGTTTCCAAGTCTCCAGCTTTGGATGCTTCTAACAACCGATAATCCACATCAGATGTGCGTACAGGTGTACTTTCTACAAAGGGAAAAAGATGTTGTAGGGTCACTTAGGATCATTAAGTTAAGCTGAACTTGGGGTTGCAATCCTCCACAAGAATGCTGTAAGAAAGTCAAGAGTGTTGTAACAGACTCAATTCATTCCAGATAGGCATACAACCCCATCGAAAATAACTGAAAAACTTCTCTAAGTGTAGAGAAACGGTACTATGACCTGAGAAGAAACTGCAGAGATGTTGTGAGAAGGTATTTTTTTTTTTACAGACTAACAAAGCCTCTGCAGAATCCAGTCAATTCCTGACTTTGGAATGTAATCTGTGACTATATCGTAGGAGTGGAAAAGTGATTTCTAACCTATCTCTTTCTGGATATATTTGTTTTCTTAACTACCTGTCCTTACAGAAGGACATCAACTTACAAATTCATCTGGAGGTAGTATTTCCTATTGCAGCCCTATTTTCTCCTCTTGGTCAGTGTTTTGTGGCCTTTTTCTTCCTGCTTTGCCTCCATACTCACTGCAGGAAGAAGACGAGAAACTAAAAAAATCAACTCCTACAAGCTCAACTAATAGATGAAGAAATGTTCTCAGCTGAAGAAATGGCAGAGAAAGCTCAGGGAAGATAGATAGTGGCACCTTTAATACAGCCAAAGCTGCCAGCTCTTTTCTTTGAGTCTACCTCAATCCACTGGAGCAGGTCCACTGGCAAGCAGTTGGACTTGATGATGTTAAAGGCCTTTTCCAAGCTAAGTGATTCTAAGTGATTCAAAAACATCCTGGACGAGAAGGATGGTAGCAGAGGTTTGACACAAACGTTAGTGGCCTTGGGCAGAGCATAGCATGCATCAAACTCCTGTTGCTGGACCAGGTTAACATTTCAACTCACAGCTTCTTCACCTTATTCACCTTCCCTTGGCTTCCCCCAACAGCACCGCCACCTCAGTGTTCTGAGGCAGGGAGAGTATAGATGAAGCTAAGTCATACAATGGATCCAAAGCTTTACTCCATGGCAACTGTTTCTCTCTTCTCCTGTCCTTGTTTTCATGAGATAGCCAAGGTCCTGACTTTGGTCAGGGTCAAAAAAGAAATCAGAAACACAATCTAATTACTACAGAAAAAAAGAAATTTCACTTCCACTAGATTAGGACTTGAGTTCCAAAAGGCTGTACTGAATAAAGAAACAAAACAAATCTTACTCTTCAAGAAAAGGAAAAGCAGCAGCATTCTGTAATAAGCATTTGAGAAAATGAACACACTACTTGTGAGCTTCCTTATATTACATGATCATGCTCCTACCAGTTGCAAATGAAATCACAAGCAGCTGGAGTAAAGTTGTACCCACTAGCCACCACACCCTCAGAAGGCTGTCTTTATGGATGTTATCTCACAGTTGGGAAGTAGTTCAGTAATCAAGTGTGAGAAAAAAAAGCTATGTGGAAAATATTTTAAGCTGTGAACTCAGAAGTCAGGTAACAATCTCCAAAACAACATTTAAAAACTTATTTTTTTAACCCAATCTTACAAAAATGACACACTAATATTTTGCAAATAATTTCAGCATTCGCTTACTAGCTTTGAAATACAGAGTTGTTGACACTTTGTTCTCTATACACCATGCATTTTTCCAGTTTTGGAATCTTTCAGCCTTGAACACCTTCCCAGATCTAAGAGAAAGGCTGCTACCACTCCGATGAAAAGGCAGTACAGTATGACATCAGGAAATAGTTTCCTAGAAAAGGTTAATCAGTGGAAATGAATTTTTAATTCAAAAATCAAATGAGTGTTTTCAGAATACTTGTAAATTTACTATTTTTTAAAAATCAAACTCCTATTCCCTTTAACAGCAGGGGATATGTTTATTTTCTCCTCATTCATAGCTAACGTTCTTCTCTCTCTCTCAATACACATACATACAGTTTCATGTGCATACTTTAAACAGGTAATGCTACCTGTGGAACTGGCTATATGGAACCAGTTATGTCCCAGAAGTGGATACACTTCAAAACAGTCCTTCCGTGCACTGCTGTAAAATGCCTCTTATTTTGCCTGTTCTAAAGCACCATAATTAAGAATATCAAAGGAAATGAAGTTTCTAGCTACCGTGGGTCATCTCATCCGTCTGGGTATCTGCCTTTCTTTGCTGATACGCACAAGCCAGTGCAATATAAGCTACTTGGTCCGTAGCAGCTACTGATGCAATTACGCCTCTCTCTAATCAAAAAAATTTAGAAGTGACATGGGTAAGAGGATGTAAACTCTCAAGCACTTACATGAAGAATAGTGACCCCCTCTTTAGACATCCATTTGCCTTTTTGATGCAAGACATGAACACAGTTATCTAAACAGTATCCAGAATACTTTCACAATAAAATCTTTCTCTACTGGACAAGCAAGAAATTTGAAGTAAAAGTGTAGTAACTTTTAGTTTAAGTTTTGGCCCAGCAACTACCAGTACTTTTCTGCCAGTAGTACTCTCTTTGTGACTGCTAAAGCACAGAGTACATGAGAGGGTGGGTGATGACAGGAAAAAGGTTTCTCACATGTTCAGCAATATTCCAGCTGCCTCGGAACTTCTTATCTAAAATATCCCAAAATGCCCATAGTTGCCTTTCTACAATCTACCTGCACGGCAGCATGCCCTAAATCCAAAAAACGTTTCTTTTCTTTCCAATTCACACAAAAACACTGAATTGAGCCGAGCTTTTTTGTTTTGCTGTGGTTTTCTTCTGAAAAGTATCACACAATACACACTGTAGATATATGCACACGATGGCAGAGGGAAAGGATGAGAAAACTGCTGCAAGTCTCTTGCATAAAAAGAAATAGGACCTTACAAATGGGAGAAGCTGAAGTTCAAATACAGAAGCCTTTATTTTTACCCACCACTGAGAATCTGTTGAACTGCTTCATTTCCCATCTGTGCTGCTGTGAAGCCTTGTAAAGAGATGATGGAGGGATCAGAGCCGTAATTCAGCAAGAGTCGACAGGTTTGCAAGTGACCTGCTAGCGCAGCCCTGTGCAACGCTGTTTGACCAAGTGTGTCCAGTGCATTCATCTGAAAAATCAGCATCAATATAAAATAAAACATTGCTATAATTAAAAGCCTGCACTTGTCCCTGCCCTTAAGAACAATAAGAATTTTCCAGCATACAAATTTATCTATCAATCCACCTGCATTGCAACCAAATAAAACCAAATGACAAAATAGCTAAACACTCTAATACAAAAATAATTTTCTGCAGATGCTTTTCTGCCTTAATGCAGATTATTTGTTTGCATAGCTAACAGGCAATACAAGATCCCTGAAAACTAAAAATAGTGATCACACTTTTGACAAATTCAATGAAGATCAACCTTGTGCTAGAAAAGCAAAACTCTCACAGAAGAGGAGAAAGAGGTAAATAATTAAACATACAATTTAAAGATCTTTCAGCTTCAAGGAAATTGAAATCTCCCATTCTCAGAAAGGGAATTAACACTATTCACTATGAAGAATTAAAAGACAACAAAGATGTCAGATCAGGAACTCTACGAAGGAGTGGGGGAGAAGTTGGATACAAACAGACCATCTCCCCACTTTTTGTACTTTTACAGAAATGTTAAGTATAACTGTATATAATTCTACTCAATACAAGACTGTATACACAGGTGAAATGGAGTATTATTTTCAATGAGTCTTATATAATGGAAATCTGTCTGTAAGAGCTAAGAGTATCTAAATAACTGGAAGCATCTCCATGGGTTCACTATCAGAGAAAGGAAGAGAGTAATGAGAGCTTTAAAAGGCAGAAAAAAAACAAACAACCCTACTCATGAAAATAACCTTTCAAGATGATATTCTGTACCTGAAGCAGTTCCTGACAAATTTAAATGCAAATGCCCAACAGCATTTTTACCACTTTGCGATAGAGAACTACTCTATATTCTCTGCAAGCAACTCGCAACCTGTTATCTGTTTCCAATCCTATGGATTGCAGGCTGTGAACCGCCTGCATAATAGACTGTTACTGTACAAAACCACCTTTTTATCTTCTTAAAATCTTTGTGGTGGCAGTGAACAAAGGTTTTGCTTGTTATTTCTCACCTAAAATGCAGCCAGCAAATCCTACTACCTTTCCATGCAAACTACTGAAAAACCTTTTTGGTTAAGATACATATTCTTAACCAAATAAAAGTTAATTACAGGGGGTAACTATGTAGAAAATATCTACTACCAGATATGGCAAAAAAATTAAAGTAAAATACTCGCAATACAACAATATCAAGCCACAGGAGAGAACAAAGAACTACCACATGAATAAAGCAGAGTGTGATTTAATATTATAGGAAATTCTTCTATATCCCTGAACAATTCCACAGGCTGGTAAAGTAGGAATTTCTCAGATCACAAACCTCTCTTGCAGGAAGATGTACAGAAGAACAGTTCTGCTTTCTTCTAACCATGCTCAGCTCATGCCACTCTATGGGATTTCCCTAAAAGTTTTGTTTTAAATAAAAAGTTACTGCTATCATAAATATTAACTAGATGCTGAATGTCCCAAATCCATCATTTTGTTCAGATGAGCATCCTCATCTGTTTCAGGACACCGGATAACTTTCACTACTGATAAGGACACAGAGAAAAGCAGAAGTCTGAGGCTGTACGTGTTTACTGATGGTAAAGGCACAATGAAGCGAGACCTGTGGATTCTGGAAGTAGCCGATAACATTCCGTTCACCCAAGAAAAAGAATTATAATTAATGTCTTCTGCAACGCTGAATTCCTGTGTTAAACGCTCTTGTACTGAACAAATCGCTAAGAACAGCAGCAAGGAATTGACAATGCACAACTCAATAGTGATTGTCTACCTGGAAAAAATGTTAATATTTATTTGAAAAGAACACTAGCAGAGTAATCAGATCCAGCATCTCACATGTCGTATACAGGTCTCCTTTCACCTCCAAGTAATTCTCTTTGCCAAGAATCAATTCTTGTGGCAGAAGAATGCCAGCCATTGGAAGAAATGCCTGCTTACTTCAGGGACAAAAGAGGGCTGCAGCTGGCAGAGGGACATATGCACCAGATGAAGCTGTTCTGTCCCCCTGGAGCAGAATTAAGACTTTGCAGGGCAATTTCATGTTCACTTTGAGGCAGATCTGGCCAATGATACAGCACTTGTCTAAAACCAGCCCAAGAATGTACTGCACTAAGTCTGAAGGCCACAGGATTTGTTTCTGAATGGAAGTCGATTACATTACGAATTGAAATACAAATTGAGATTAAACTCACATGAATATCAAATCTAGTAAGATACATGCCTGCCCAATACTACATCTGAAAACATACACCCTTTCAAATTCAAAGCTAAAAAGTTTAAACTGTATTTGACAAAACATAAAATATCCAAGGTGTCCTGCCTCATTTGAGAAGGTAGATTGTTCTAGCTCTACTACCAAAAAAAAAAAAAAAAAAAGAGAAATATTCAACTGGTGCTCTTTATAAGCAATCTGAAATTAGAAGGCTGCAGCTCTGAATTACTTTACAGGCTCCTCACTTTGTGCAAGGAGTTAAAAAATGAGAGATTTGACAGCTTTTATTCCACAAACACTGGCTCTGGTTTCTTCCCCTTTCAGCAAGAACACAGTCACTTCACTGCTCAAACCCCAACATAAAAGCAAAATGCAGTTATCAAATGAAAAGTGTTTTTAAGTAGGGCTTTTGATGGAAAGACACCATCCTACAGAGTATTTCCCAGTGCAGAATTCCTTCTGCTCTTTCCTCTTATACCTTCTATTTCCTCTTCCCCACCCTGGATACATGCAGTAGAGAAATCAAAATGGTCGCGTATCATCAAACAGCGAATAGATTTCTCCTCCCTGCTGTCTCAGAGCAGCATTCACAGCTACAGTTACAGCAACCTTCTCTTAGCTGCCAGGCACTTCTGGGGGCTCAATACCTGGGATCCGTTCAGGAAATTTTTTTTGTAAGACATCATAAGGGTACCAGCTTCCTCTTGGTATCAAATGAGCTAAATACCCTTCTACTTCTTGACACTACAGCAGCACAAAATGCGACAGCTTCCAAGCACTGCAGTTTTCTCTGTGAGATGTTTCAGAGAGATGTACATCCTAAAACTGAAACACGAGATTTGTGCTCTGCCAGTTGCTCCAGTATCAGGGTATCATTGCCTGCACAATGCAAGCATTCTAACTGCTCTCCTGCTGCATTTATTCTAAAAACAACTTGCAGCATGCCTTGTGCACCACTAACAAACAAAACAGAAGTGAAGGGTGGCCAGTGGCAATTTCAAGCTCTATCAGAAAAAAGTTCATCATGCTTCAGCCGATTTCCCAAACATACATACTTCATGTTACCTCCCTTTTGCTGTCTGACAACAGATCACAGCTGCTCCTCATGAAAACAGCAGTGTTTCTTTTCTACGACCAAAACAATCACAATTATTTTAAATCTACAAAGCTCTACATGACTGTCTCCTACATCCACGACTTGATTTTTTTTTTTTATGGATCAGCTGTCTGCCTTTTCTAATGTATTTCTGAAGAAGAAAGTTCTGCTTTCTTTGAAATACCAATTACTCATCTTTTTCAAATTGTTACTCTCTCTATAATCAGTAGTGGTTTCCAGAAGGTAGATTAAAGCTGACTAATACAGTACCTTTCTTTTGATGGGAGAAATGGTTGCAAAGTAAAAAAAAAATAAAAAAAATACAGCAGGTCTCATCCATCCACACTTCAGTAAACATCTGAAATGGGATACAAATATATTGAAAGGGGGAGGGCTACTCAGTGATGGACTGTGGGATAATTTTTTTTTGTATTTTCATTAATGATCTCTGCCCAGGAGAATGCTGAAGGGCACGAGTATGAAAAATCAGCAAGGAAAAAAATGAGATTCTCTGTGTACTACAAGGCTACAGGAAAGGTCTGAGTCTCACTGTATCATGACTATTAAAAAGGCAAACGTGATCCCAGCATGCACGTGTCCAGCATTTACACCAGATAGGGAAGTGTCACCACGTAAGGCAGCTGGAGCATGAACGCCATACTCATTGCCTGAGCTCCAAGATTTCCTCCAGGGCTAGTAAAGAGAAGGATTATGAGGATGATTGGGAAATGAGTAAGTGTTTAAGGCTTTTAGCCTACCAAAACAAAGGCTAAGAAGAATCAGTTTATTCACTGCAAATACCTCAGCCAAGGAAGCATCAAAATGGAATAAATGTATTTGAACTGCAGGAGAGTGCTGTTCGAAGAACAAATGGATATCCACTGTGAAGCTGCGATTGCAGAGGAACTAGATTCACCAGCTCACGAGAACCCTTTCTCATGAAAAATACGACCAGACAGGATCAAAGAGCTTAGTACATCTTACAAATGAAAACTGAAGGCACAAAATGGGTAAACACAAAGAAAAAGCTTCCAAAACCACAACAAATGGAAAAAATGAAAAAAATCTGTATCATGCTTCATGGGTTAAAGCTGCCATGTCCCAACAATCGGAAACAAAGAAATATCAATGTTAAGAGTGTCTGATGAACTGAATGGATACAGCCAAAGCATGAACAAGAGGTCAGGTGATAATATACAAGCAAGACAAACATTTTAGAGGGCTTTAAATATGCCTAGTTAACTAATTAATACTCTAGAGCATATTACATCTGGGAACTTCAAAGTGCTTCACAAGCCTTAATGACCTACCTTTGATGAAATACTGCGATTGCATTATGTATTGTTTTACAGCTAAGGAACTTTGGACACTGATAAAGAGGGACACAATCCATTGCAGTATGAAAATATATGCTTAATTTTAACTATGAGTGGTCTCCTGCCACGCACTTAAGTGCTTTGCTAGCTCATAAATGTGAATTGCTGTCCTTGGGCTAACACAGGAAGCATATACCAGGAGATGATGACCAAAGAACGAGTTTTAGTGACCACCATGTACCTCTATTTGCATACTGTCAACTGAAAAAGAACCACTCAGCATGGTTCTGCAGATAACCATGGGCCGCTCAGTCCAGAAGGGACTCAGAGATCATGGTTTAGGAACCTCTGCTTCATGTCATAAAAGAATAACAAGATACTGTCAGAATGTGCTATAGACACAAACAAAGTGTGCCATTCCGGTAAGGATTATGTCTTTGAGCTCGTTCCTAACCTGGCTCAACAGAGCTAGATTTTCAAGGCAGCACTAATTTAAATACCTACAGTATAGCAGCAGGCTTTCTAGAAAGGCTCATTACAGAGAAACTCCTTGTATTTCAAAGCAGGTAATGCTTGGGTATCAATACACCTGAAATCCCAGCACGCCCAGTTCAGTGCCTACCCAACTACCATCAGTACTGAATTCACGTACAAAATCAGATCCATGAAGCCACAAGGTATCTATTCCTGCTGCAAAATGAATTTTTTTTTTTCCCCACTTTCAGTGCATAGTTATGCTACTTAGAGTAAATCCGGGAAAATGGTAACTAATAGTTTCAATGACTCTAATCAAGACCTCTGGTCCTGCTTTCCCTCCTGGGAAAATCTTGGCATGTCACCACTGCAGCAGGATTCTCAAAAGCGATAAAACTCTGCCATGGTATTACTCCTAAGCTATTTTATGAAGCCATTAAAGTACTATGGAAGGGAATCAGCTACCGAAATTTGGCAACGAGCTCTCATACAGGCTTATCAAGTAGAATTCATAGTTTCAAAATTAAAAGACAGTATTAACTATGCACACAATTACATTGCTCACACCACCTAGCACATCAAGAGTGACACACTAGATTGTTCTAACAGGTATACTTCTTCATTTCTAGCTACCTGAATTTAGATGAAGACTCAGAGAGTAACATGAGATTCCTTAAATGCAAAGAAGATAATTTATATTTTAAGCAATGCAAAGAAAGTACCCATCAAGTAGAGTTTCTGAGAAAATAAAGTATATCATTACCATGAATGTCAAATTTGCTGCTAAAACTCAGAAAAATCATTCTGAAATACTTCCGAACGATGCTTAAAAGACATCCTTAATATTTTTTTTTCCTCTGCTTTTAACTAATAACTTGCTTAATCGCATATTTCTAAGCAAATTTCACCACAAACTGACAAGTTACTTTAGTCAACACTTATGAATGGCTAATGGGCATTGCAAACCAATCTGACCAAGAGAATAAGAAACCAGCAAGGGCTAAAGGATGCCCAGCATTAGACTACTAAACCTAACGTCAGCAAACTCAGACACTGGGTATTTTCAAGCCAACAATATAAAGCACCAAGAGGCACTTAGAAACCACATTTATTAGAAACGAGTAGGAAGATTCATTAAAAACAAGTAAATTAGGCTCCCAAAGCCTGTATTCAGTTACTTGGAGAGACGATTAATTTTCAGATGGGATTCCTGAACATCCTACACTGATTTAAGATAAACACACTTGAAGTTTAACACGAGAAGCCCAAGGCATACTGAAGAAAAAGCAACAGCTATCATAAAAACTAACAGTGTATTTAACCAATACAACCCTTCCTCTTGTCTTTTGCCTTAAATAAAACATGTTAAAGTCTATTTACCTTTGCTCCATGTTTATGCAGAACTTCCATGACATCATTATGAGCTTTTTCAGCTGCAACATGCAAAGGTGTCATGAAACTAGGAAAAAAAAAACCAAAACAAACAAAAGATAGAGTTTTACATTCCTAGCATGACAAAGTCATTTGGAAAACTCAGAAATTTCAGAAACTTACTCTTTGTTTTTCTCATTAACATTTGCTCCTTTCCTGAGCAATAGTTCTGTAACTTGCTTCCGCTTGGGGTGCACAGCAGCCACAGCACAGTGCTGCAAAGAAGGAAATACAAATTATATTTCAACTACACAGATGACAGAGTTTTAAGATCCGTTATTTCATCTCTTAATTATTCTGCAGAACATCAGACTTCAAATTTTACAAACAGAATCCACCATATTTCTGCCAAAATGGATAACATACTGCACAAAATATAAGCTAGTGATCAATGCTAAATTATGCTACTCAGAAAAACAATTTTCATTTTAAAGCTATTTGTCACTTAGGAAAAAAAGCAGTATGTTCCCAAATACAAGATATCAGGACAAAACCAGCAAAAAATGTACAAAGGAGGCAAAGACAAAGGGCTTGAAACAGACTAATTTTCTACAGAAGGACTCCAAAGGGGTCCATTAAGATTCTGCTGCTGTCAGATTAATGAAACTTTTGAATGTTGCTTTGTTTCTTTTTCTATTTCAGTGTGTACTGAATTTGCTAACCTAATAGTAATTCTGTTATGCACTGTTACAAATTGTGTAATAAACAAACAGGCAATAAAAGTCTCTTAGAGTATCCTCCATGCTATGAGAAAGAGACGTCTTTCACACTGTACTTCTCAATGCTCAAGGCTGTTCTTGTGGGAACACCACACAGCCCTTTGCTAGGTGTAACTATTTGATATGTGGCTGGGGTTTGCTTGTTGATTTGGCTGTGCATTGTGTGCTCAGAAACCAGTGCTTTTTTGTTCCCTTCTTTTTTCTTTATCATCTGCAGAGACTAGACTCGGTCTGTCCTGACATTTTCAACAGTGGCCCTACCAATGCATTCCTGAGGCTTGAAATTACAAGCGCAGTTCCAGAGGAGCTTAACATCATGCTTTTAAATCAGCCCAGAAACGCTCGTCTCAAATTTGGATGTCTCTTGACTGTAGACTACGGTAAATAGGAGATAATTTTGAATATTTTTATTTATATGTTTACCCATGTTTTCAAACCAGTAACTTGTAAAAAGCAGATGGTCTCCCAGAACAGAGTTCTCAAACTTTCCAATAGCAAAACAATAGCCTTTACAATGAGCCAGAACCCAAAGAGAATGCTAAGAAGCAGCAGTAGTGCTGAAAACCCAGGTTCAGCCTCAGCTATGAAGGAACTGCCACCCAAACTTCCATACTGCTGTCAGTCAGCGCAGCATGTCCAAAGTTTTGCAAAGGCAAGCTTTGTAAATAAACATTAAGATCAACTTTGGCTCTGAAGAGAGGCAATATTTTGGGGGCTTTGCAAACAATAACCTACCCATGCTCCTGTGAGTATGATAAACCAGCACTTAAAAGCAATACAACTGTTTAAACATTGCCAAAACTCAGTGTAACACTGAAACATAAACCAGGCGCTTGCTTGGGTAACAGGGTGCAGATCCCAGTGCCCCATGGTTAAAAGATGCTTAGGACAGGACAGGAATAGCTCAGATGTTACATAACTGATCCTGGAAGCTAAGTCCTGCCACTTAGATAGGAGACCACTTGGAAATCTCAAGTATGGGATGGAGAGAGAAAAAAAAAGGGAGAAATTAGAGTCAAACACTCACTGAGCAGTGAACCAAAGGCATCGATAGAGCTAAATATCCCATTTTGCCTAGTTGTCAGCTCTCTCTGCAGAATGAGCAGGTGGAGAAGAGCAAAGAACATCACAGGACTAAGAAGTGATCCCACATATTAGCAGCTAATATACTCAGGAAGGGTAACATCAACCCAAATTTCGTATCGCCTTCACGTTCAGTCTCTAAATATCTCTCCTCTGTCTTGCCTCTAAGTTCAGGTTAAGATGCTAAGTCCTCCATGGAGAGAACAGAGCATATGGATGCGTGGTACTCAACACACAACGTTCTGATCACAATCACAATGCTTGTAAGACTAGATATGTCATCGTATGACTGCAGCTGAGACCTACCACTGTGAAGAAAATGTTCCATTGGAATAAAGTATCATAACCATAATGGTTTTAATATTACTATCAGTTCCTCCCAACTTCAGCATCTTCTCTGTGTCTAGAATATTGGCTATGTTCTTTGTTTCCACTGATTCTTTAAAAAATGAAGTAAGCGCAGGATACTGCCAGGAAAGTCTCAAAGAACCCTGTTTCCATAGCTAATGTGGTATTATCAGTATTATTTCAATCCTGTAAGACTCTGATGTACACCTAGCATCTATTTTCACCACAGTTTCATGTACCCTATGAATAAAATTTATAATCTAAGTCTGCTTACATAAAACATTAAGGAAGCACTGGGCTACTGGAACAGAATTCAGCCCCAGAAAAAAAAGACATCAGTTGACCAACAACAGGAAAAGAAAAAAAAAAAAAGGAAAGTGATGGGGAAAAATAAATAAATAAATAAATCAAGAGAAATGAAAAATGAACAGGTGAGGAGCTGTTGTAAGGAAGGGCTTCTGTAATCTACCAAAAAGAAGGAAAAAAGTGATAAAAAAATCATATGGTGTTTTTTTCTGTAACGGTGATTTAGTTTTAATATATAAAGTATCTGATGGCAAATCCTCAATCTCAGATGCTAAATATGTATCTTCATCGCACAGAAAGAAAACTCCAAGTAGCAATATCACCACATTTATCATAAAACAAACGGGTGGGCTGTATAATCTCACCAGTGCAGTTTCATGAGACTGTGGCTGCTTAAAATTGATGATCTCCAAAGCAAGTGTCTTCTTCACTTTGGCTAGATCTGCCTCTCTGGCTGCTTGCAGCAAAGAGTGTCCTTTGAATTCATCTGTTAGAGGAAAAAGATGCATTTAACATTCAGCAACACGTCACATTTATAAATGGTATTGGAGAAAGGTAGCTCTACACAATTAAGAGGAAGTAAGGTTATTTTTGTACATTTTCACACAGTAGCTGACTGAGGACACAGAACATGAAACATGGTTTACCATGTTTACCTCTGAATTACCTATGGATATATTCAAGTGAGCACAATTCTATTACATGCTCTGCAGAAAAAAAAGCATTCCAGTTGCTTTTCAAAAACCTTATTGTATTTACAGCTACAAACAAGTCAAGGTAAAGCCTGAATAAATATATATAAAATATATTTTATATATAAATTTTATATACATATATAACATTATCAAAATACTGGTCCTAAAGAAAGCTTAACTGGCTATGCATCTGAAGCCAGCGTGCTACAAAGATGAAACGGGTTTTGATATCAGCTATATCTTTGCAAGTAAAAAGAGGTTAATTTTGTTATTTTCAGTGTCAAATCTTGGGAGTGTTCAGCAGCTGGTTCATTTTAGCTTTAAATAAGTCTGAATTTGAAAAGGACTGAAAGTGTTTCTCTTAAAATGTACAAAGGAAAGGCAGGTTAGCAAGAATGATTCCTGAACTTGGGAACTAGGAAAAAAAAAGTCAACCTTAGTAAATATATTAGTATTTTTCTTTTATAAGCAAGCTTGAAATGCTAAGCTTGTTAAGAAGGGATTTCTTCTTCCACCCTTGTTTTAGCATCTTCTACATTTATAGATTTAGAAACAAAAATAAATATAACTTTAAAGCTCTCATTTCAAACAGAATTCAAATTTCTTTGTAAACAGCATTACTCAAAGCATAAGTACAAATAAATCTTGAAATATAATAAATACAATAAATGAAATAAATGTAATATTATTCCTAAAATATAAAACCAAAGAACTCAAATATATACTATATATGTTATTTTGGGCATGTAAATACCATTAAAATACTGTCATATTTAGCATAACTCATGCATTTGTGTACATTTCAATGGATATTAATGGACATGATCTTTTTCTATTCTGCTCCAGGAACTGTAAGTGCAGAAATAAAACAGCTTAAATAGTTGTGGGTGTTTTTTTTGCCTGTTAATTTAAACAATGGTAAATTAACCTGCTTTAAAGCCAGAAGCATCTTCCAAGTTAGCCCAAAATAGAAAAGTCGCTAGAAGATATTAACGCTGCACTCCTTTCTCAAGTTTTCTGCTGCACGTGATCTCACCACCTTCACATGCAGAGGACAGTGACAGACAACAACCTGACTAGCTGTGATTGAGTAGTGCAGGATCACATTCTTAGTGTCTCAGGGGGCTTCTGCTATAGTGGAAAGGTAGCAGACAAAACCAAATGCATATTTATAATTGAGTTCAGAATCTGTTTCTCTAGGAGGAGTTCTCTGTAACTTCATAATGCTTTGTTTCCATTTACCTATCTTTTTATGAGAAAACAAATCCCCAAAAGATGACAAAGGCAAAGGCAGACAATTCAAATTAGAGCTGAAGCATTGTTTTGTAAACTGCATGAGGATTAAAAAAGACTACAGAAGAAAGCGCTGGGACTTCCATCTCCAAGTTTGCAGGTTGAAGCTACCTACCTTCTGAGAGTTTCTCTAAGTGTGATACAAGGCCTTGATATAAGGGCTCCTATGTGACTTAACTGGACTTCAACCATAAAAACCTTATGGTCATTGATTCAGCACTGCCTTAATTTTAAACCTGAGAAAACCAGGCAATATCACGAATGGGATACGGGAGGTATCTGCATACTTGGAAGCGAGAAGCCCAGCTGCAGCTACTTCTTCACTGCTTTGCATCTACTCGTGAAGCATGAGGAAGCTGGCTTGAAAGGAAAGCATCCCAACTGTTTCCAGTTTGAAAACACTTACAGGTCAGTCTCTCCCTCAGCTCAGGCGTTGGCGCCATATCGACCGCGCTCTTGCCGTGGCAGTTGACTAAGGTGGGATCCGCTCCGTGACTCAGCAGGAGGGAGCAAACCTCCACGCGGTTCTTGGAAGCGGCCTCGTGCAAGGGGGTAAATTGCCAGAGGTCCATCGCGTTCACACAGGCACCATGCTAGCATGACAAAAAAAAAAAGCCTTGGATTAGTAAAAAGTCACCTTCAACAACTAAAAGCTTACAGATTTTTATTTAATTATAAAAAGTGGTTCCATTCTTTCATATATGAATGCATACACAAAAAATGAACTGTAAAAAAAAAAGCTGTATAAACAAAAATACTACTGAATCCTCGAAAAAAATTGGAATTTCTGTATGAGCTAGTTTTTCAGTAGAACATATTTTCCCACAGAAAAATTCAAGTAAATCAAACTCTACTCATCTGTCCAAAGAAATTAGGTGGGGGGAAAAAATGCATATATCCAGAGCTCAAAAAAAAGACATAAAGTTGAAGGCTTCTGAAATGACATACAGGATGTCTGAAACTTGCTACTACAGAAGAAAAATTTTCCTTTTCAACTTTGGTATAAACAGCTCACATCTCATCTAACACGTCTAAATCTACACTGATTACTTCCCATTCGTCTGCTTACCTTTAGCAGCAGCTCTGTAACCTCATAGTGTCCATATGAACATGCATTATGAAGAGGCACAAGACCACTGTATGGAAGAAGGCAAATAATACATTTATTTAAGCAGCATTTTTAAAGAAGGAGGAACAATTTTCTCCCTCCTGAGAGATGAACACAAATCAAGCTAAATCTACAATATTTAAATATTTCAATATTCATATACCTCAGATTCACAAAGTAATGAAAAAATCCAACCTTCCCAAATAACATGTTAATATTTGCATTAATTTTTATTACTTTTTGTCCTAACATGCCAAAGATGTTTAATCTATCACTAAGATTAGCATTAATTGGCTTTGAAAGGATCTTTCTTGAAGCTATCAGAGGGGGGAGAGTCTCATTCCACATTCAGTTTCCTCAAGAAATCAGTGTTCTGTTCTGCCTAAATATGAAGTCCTGTTTATCTAAAACAGCAAAACTCCCCAGATAACGCTAATGTAACTCCTGGGTATATTATGAAGTACAAACATCCATAGAAAGCAGACTGTAACTGCTGCTCCAGAGTGTGGAATGACCTGATTTCACCTCATTTTTTTCCACAGTACAACCTATTTAACTGTGCAAGATACTGCTAAGAGTCTGTAATTTTTGTACAGCTGTATTACTGGAGGCCATACCTAAAAATGACACAAGTAAAGTAAATAACAGAGATCTAGTCATAAGCATGAGACATAATAAAAAAGTCATGCACTGAAAGGGAGATGCAAAGAGGACCATTATTACAGAGGACAAAATGAGTTTAATACAAGCCAAGCAAGAGAGGCCAGTTATGGCTCAACAGATCAGGACGTATAATACACTGAAAACAATAATTAACTGTTCACCATTTAGGAAAAATACAGGGAATGACTCCCAGAACTGCAAAATCAACTCAAAGGGCATTAAGACAGCAAGGTAAACGTAATTTTCATGTAGATGCTCTCAGAAGACGCATTGCACTCATAGGAGAGAGAAATTTGTCTGGGGGGAAATGTTTCAAACTTATTTTCCATGGTTACTTTTCTTAATTACAACATATTGGTGTATCTGTGAGACAGTTACCAGTCCACAGAGCACTCAAAACACTTGTCCTCTTCCAAAATGATCACCTAATTGGACTGAGGCCTTCAAGGTCTCATCAGCAAAGACAGTCACGGCAGCAATCCACCCAGCCACTTCTGCAGCACACCCTCCCCTTTTCTTCCCAGGCCATTGTGACTTCGTGCACAACAGCAGTAAGGCAAAGTAAGGACCGGTGGAAAGAGAGCTGCTTCCTTGGCTATGGTCCTCTTTGGGAGTAAAGAGAAGTGATGAATATTTTGAAGATGGGGCACTGCAACTCATGACTCTCTCTGAAGTTATCCCATGGAAGAGAATCTAACAAGTCTATAAAATCATTGTAGTCT
This sequence comes from Baryphthengus martii, assembly GCA_013396935.1. NCBI lineage: Eukaryota > Metazoa > Chordata > Aves > Coraciiformes > Momotidae > Baryphthengus > Baryphthengus martii. The sequence continues at coordinate 87,241 of VWZK01000007.1, read as the reverse complement.
AATTTAGCTCTGCAGATGATAAATTATATTTAGTTATAGCTTATTTACTTATCAGTTACGTATAAATAAGAAATAGCAAGGAAAAAACAAAACACTACACTAACTGTATAGATGTGTGATGCCATTTCTATGTTTGGATTGTTTAATACAAAGTAAGTGTATTGTTTTCCCTTTCTTTCCCTTCCCCATCCCCTGCCCAAGTTCATCTTAATGACTTCTCACACTTTCCAAGTAGATCATTCAAACCCCATTAAAGCACCTACTCTGGAATTTTCTACCAAGTGATGCAAAAAATTTTGGAAAGGTGTGAAATACCTAAAGCTTGCTTAACAACACTGGATCTACTTGAATAAATAGTACACAGCTTTACTGTGGGTTTTTTTTGACTTACATTATGTCTCATCATGCATTTCGCAATTGTGATCAAAAAAGCCATTAGGGGTGTACAGACAAGAGTGCTACAGTTAGTCAACCTTCAAGAGTTTAAGTATGCTTGGAGCTGGTTTTGGAAATAAAAGAAAAAAAAAGAATTATAAGCTAATGTTAGACTTGACTCTGTCAAAAATGCCTCAGTTTTGCTTCTACTGTATCTTGATTTTTGCTTGCAACATCAATCAAGATAGATCTCCAAGGACAACTGGTTGTGAGTATGCGAGCATTGCTGATATTACTTGGAATTACATCCATATATGTGACAAGATAATGATACTACATGTTTTTCAGTGCACGTTTTTTCACAAAGCCTGCGTATGTTCTCCCCATTGTCTTCCCTAAAATAATGAATTTCACAGGGTAGTCCCTACATGGAAGTAAAAAATAAAGTTTGGAAAAAAAATCAAAGGTGTAATAGAAGACTTGAAACAAGTGCAATTACAGATAATCTGTTATTGGGACTCTAGCAAAAGTCTATTTATGATGAATCACACTCAAATTTAGGAAGCAAATGTTGCATTTTCAGCCAACTATTTCAGATTATGCTGCAAAATGAAAGAGAGGAATAATTCTTCATCTTGATTAATATAAAACCACTGCTGCAAACAGAGAATGAATCAACTCATTTTACATACCCTTTGTCCTTTGCGTGCACATCTGCACCATGCTGAAGCAGAAGCTGGACTATTCGAACTCTGTTGTATCCTGCTGCTAGGTGTAAAGGAGTGGACTGCAAAGTAAAACAAAACAATATGAAGAGCGGCAGTCACGTAAATTTGAAGTCCTGCACTTCCTCTCATTTAAGTACTCTTCATCTTGATCCAAAGTGTAAAAGAATTGTTACCCTTCCCTTCTGCGATTAGCCAAATTAACCAATACACAGCACGAGCATGCCTCTCGATGTCAAACTAAATAAACATTCCTTAAAGTGGGAAAAAATCCAAGTATATAAGCAATAACAAGCTCCATAATTAAAAGTTTATTTAAATAATGACCCACCTTCATGAGGTTTGTTTCTTTTTTTTTTTTTTTTTTTGGGGGGGGGGAGTACATTGGGTGGTGTTGTTTTTTTCATTTTAAATGTTATAATTTAATTCGTTTTTAAAATGTTAGATTGTTTTTCTTTTATTTCATGAGCAAATTTATGTAGTTCAGGCTGCATACTCACAGGTTACAAAACTGCTTGTATGTACACTTGTCGCAACAAGAGCACAAGAGGAAGGCTGCAGGACAAGAAATAATGCATTTATCCCATAGCAGGAATGTTTGTCTTTAGCTCTGCACCAAACAAGTAGCTGTACATGTTCCAAACTGTGCTGTGCCACGACAAGTGGAACTAACTTTATGCAGTTTGCAGTTTCCCGCAAAATGCACATCTTGAGGGATAATTGCTGTATAGTAATAGTAATAACACCTTCCTCCATAGCTAAGATGTAAGAATTTTAACTGAAAGCGTTTGAAGTTGACAACAGTAATTCCCTTCAAAGTTTATTTTAAAAGCATTTTATTATGAAATCAATTGTGTGCTGTCTCAGTCCAAAAGAAACTATTTCTTACAGGATAGGGTGATGCTCTTTCCTCCTTCCCAAGTCTGGAAAGCAGAGGATTTTAAAGGTATCTTTGCTGCAATTTATTTTGACGAACAACTGAACAATTTTATTACAGTAGAACTCCATACATAAACCAGCTTGAACACAGGAGAAGATTTATGTATCTCACAGCATTAAGCCAAATATAGATTTACTGTAAGCATTAAAACATGATTATATACAAGTAAGACATCACATTTCACTATCATCAAGATTTTAAAAACAAAACCCAAGACAAATGTTCTCATCTCTGGTAAGCAGTAGTAGGTGCTACACATCCATAAATAATATGGATTTCCAGGAATTAATACATATTTAGTACAATCGTAACTTGGGAGTCATCTGTATTATATTTTATTAGAGTCTCAACACTTTGTTACCATGACACCTCTCAAGTGTCCTGCATGGCACAGCGAGGACACAGCCTGTACTCTCAGAAATGACAGCACAAGGCATCTCTAAAACACACATCTGGGTACCTCAGTTTATTTAGAGAAGCAGTTATGCAAGCTTCTGTAAAACTCATCTTCAAAATTACCTCTACTCAACACAAGGATCTCTAACACTCCTAGCCTAAACATCCCCGAAATATCTCCAAAGTACAAAACGTCACCAGCAACAAAACGGGCCCAAAACTACCAAGTGTTTGGCCATTCAAAATCATTAGGATCTATTATTCTGTTTTAGAAAGGCTTCTACTACTGAATTCAATTTGGACGGATCTTTTCACATCTGCATCTACTATAAAGCAGCTGGCTTCTGCGTACCACAAACACTAATGAAAACGTGGATAAAGATTATGCCACTGTTGACATTAGCAGCATACTTTGGTACTGTTTATTCTGACAGTTACCTTGGCTTGGTTACTAAATCCAGTTTTATCAACTCAGTAACTCGGAAAACCTGAAAGAAATTTGAAATGGACTATGGAAAAGTCAGTCTATTGAAAGGTCTCAACTCCAGAAGAAACAGGAACAAACACTGAATCTCTGCACCACTGCAGGATCCTTTAACCTTCCTGCAATTAAATTGCATCCATTCTTGTCTGCATGCTACTTCTAAAACAATGACGGCAGACTTCCAAGATGATGCTTTACTCATATTAAGCACTATTAATAGGGATGTTCTCAGCAAAAATACATCAATGGAGTCTTGTTCACAGCTTAAAATTAAAAGAAAACCAATTAGGACTCAAACTGGGGCTGTGCATTTTGAATTTCTAGGCCTATTAGACCTGCATTTGTCAAGTAACTTCATTAGAGAATAAAACCAAAACATTTCAAGCTTATAGCTGCAAGACAAGTTATATAAGTCAAGCAAATCAGTGACGTCCCAAATCTTCAGCCAATTTACAGCCCCACCTTTCAGAAAGGTGTGCTACTGCCTTCTCCTCAAGCAAGGCCATGAGGATACCACCGACCGGTGGTGCAGGAACACAGGACACTGTCTTCCCCAACACACCAGGAATTAGTTATCCAGCTATAGCTGCCTCTCCAAGGAGGAGCTAACTACAGGAACTAAGTACCTAAAAAGATAATGTCATGCTACACGAACTACTCATTATAGGGGCCTATTAGCCCTCAAAAGAGTGAATGATGGTAGTAAAGAGCCTGATGTTTAAAATCAGTGTGCTGTTTAGATAGTGCTAGAAAAGGAGAAACTAGCTATCACAAACGGCAGTATTGTATACTGCACCTGCAAGGTCTATCAAACTAATCACTTAATATTAAGGAGAGAGATGCAATTGAGGTATCAATTAACCTGTCCTCCCATGTCTTGCAATACCCAGCAAGAGACTTATGGGAATCCCTAGACGGCATTTACCTTCTAAGACTCACATTCAGTTACCAAGCCAATCACGCTTACTTGCTACTGTAATTAAAAAGAGCACAACTCCAATTTTATTAAGTAAAGGAGACTCATGTGAGATTCTCACATTATTTTAAGGTTTTATGGCAGCTGTAATTGAGTCTAAGCAGGTACTGCACATTTCCAGGACAATCACTGTACACAAGATGGCAATCACTGTCAACCCGTATACCTACAATTTATACTAAAGCAGGTATTTTTGCCTGCAGTCTTTTTGAAAATGTGTTGCCTGAGAATAGAAGAAATGCATTTTTTAGGTTAAAAAAAAAAAAAAGCACACGCAGTAGTTTGATACCATTTTCACTAAGCCTTAGGTATTCTCACACTGCCTTGCTACCAACAGCTGATTTGATCCCCGTTCAAGGTCAGCTGCCTTGACTTGCTGTCCCTTGTTCACCTGCATCAAACAAAAGGAGCCTGGAGGAAGCACCAGAGCTGCAGGCTGCTGAGCTGCTTCTATTGAAATCAGAAAATTGATTTTGATAAACTGTCTGCAGGCTACATGGGAGTGGTGGCTCCTAGTGCCATCCTTCCAATCTTGCTAAAGAGTCTTCAGCAGCTCTTAGGTGGTGACACGGCCACAGCCTCAGAAGAAAGCTGCATTTTCAGATTCAAATTATGAATTGTCCATTTTATGGAGGGACCTTATGTAAGGATCTTTTATTATCTGTTATCTGCATGATCAGTAACAGCTGCAGGAACTGTTTTAAGAACTAATATTGCCTGTTCTTACTTTCTACTACTGAAAACTCTATATAATGCTATCCGAAAACCATCTTAACTAACGTGTTTCTCATTCTCAAGTAGTCACCCTGAAGGCTACTCAAATCAACAACCTTTTTATCACGTATATGATGTCTCATCATACATCTAAATTACAACACTCTGTAGTGATTTAGAATTATCATAATTTAATTTCATCTTCTACAGGAAGGGTGTTCTTACAACAGAGAGGCAACACTGATTTTGAGAGCCTGCTCTGGCCTTCACATATTAGAGTTACTCTTATGTTCAGAAGGTTCCCACATGGATATGTACTGGTAAGGGTGGCTCTTACACAGACAAACAAGTATGACTTGGCAGAAAATACCTAACAACACTTGCATGTTTATTGTTAACTCTTCTACAATACCTTGCTGTCAAACAGTGTCAAAAAACCCCAAACAAACAAGGAGAGGGAAGCAGGCATTTGGAAGTGTTTCACATAGACTTTAATATATGGGACTTTTTTACTTTGCCTCTAATTATCTTCAGGTTTGGCAGATTTGGAAATTGCAGGTATGCAGCAAACTCCCATCTAACTTCTGTCAAACAAAACCTTTATTCTACTCAAACCGTACTGCCTGTAGAGAGCAGTAGCAATAAAAATACCATCTTACACTTTTGTAGTTTGTCTTACAAGCTCCCTTCAAAACAGTGTTTCACCTCCTCCGAAGTAAGGGAAGAGCAGAGAGGTTTTCAAGTGCAGAAGGGACCTTTGTTTCACAGTTTTGCGTAAAACTGTTTTGAAAAATGTCCCGACTCCCGGCAAGATGACTATTTGAATCTGCCACACAAAGGAAAAACCTCTGAGCAGGCAAACAACTTTCTCTTCACTGGGTTAGAATTTATGACAGAATCTTTCTTTCCAATTGCAATAGTCTGTGTCTGCTTGATGCTGCTTTCTTAGAGCCTTCTCTAAAATGACTGCATCAATCATGAGTACACATCGCAAAGACATTCTGGATGTGAGCAGAATACCTCCTGTCACCACTTTATCGTTCTGATTAATGGGGTAAGAAAACAAGTTGCAACAACATCACAGTTTGGAGACATTCCTGAAATTTTCCACTGTTTAAATATCTGCTTGGATATCAACTTCCATTTTTAATTTTAAGCAGCGTGCCCATCTTACACCCTCATTTTTAGACTCCGTTGCAAGCTTTCTTGCAAAAGTATCTCATCGATATTTGTTTGTATGGTGCCAAGACTGGACGTGTCATCATACACAAAAAAACGTGTTTCAAATAACTCAATCCTTTTATATTCATGCTACCTGCTTTTGCACACTACATACTATAGAAATAAAGGTCCCTAACCTCAGCTAGAGAATGCTGCTCTTAATGAGCAGGAAAGGGGCTGTGCTTCTGTTCATCAGCCACGTGGCTCGTTAACTTCAACCACCCCAATCATGCAACTTCCTTGGTCCTTTTATGGTAGTACCGAGTTATTTAATCTCATGGTTGACAATGACACTTTAGGGACAAACTTACAGATGCTGTTCCAGGAAAACAAGTTATGTCAGAGTGCTGACTGCAGATGACCTAGCTACAACACATTTGAACTTTAGAGATAAATAAGTACAGGGGTGAAGAGCTTAAAGCAAACAGACAAAAAAACCCCAAAAAACCAAACCACAGAAAGCAATTCCCAAGGACAAGGATTACAAAATATTTAAGGAAGACACTTCTCTCTCCACTGTGCTTCCAGTGGTCACTTGACTATTTCACTTTCAGAACATAATAGCACCTAAATTAGATTGTTGAACAGAACAAACTTAGTATATAGTAAAATTCAGAAAAACATCACATCAGATTTCACGCAGTGCTTTCTAACAGCTAATGACAGGGAAATTGAACTGAACAGCTCATCAATTTAGAATCTGCAAGTCACACAGCATCTTAATTTAGAGCTCTGGCATATCAGATGATTTTTTTGAGAAAAAAATAAAAAAGATCCACTGTTTCGAACTGTAAAGCAGAGAAGACAAAATCAAATTGACTTCACATAGACAGCAGTGCTAGGACAGAGTACCACTGGGTGAGAATGAGTATTACATGAAGAGTAGGAGAGAAATGCTTGCATTCCTTCTCATTCTGTCATTTGGCAGAAGGCAAACAAAGAAATCTGCATTAAAAAAACCCCAACTCTTCCTTGCAACTGAACACTTTTCAGAAATTTATTCTGGTATTGCACCACCTGGATTATAGTAAAAAACCCAGAGTAGGTCAAGTACCAGGAATGGCATATCTCCAACAAGTATTTAGAAATGTGTACCAGCTACAAAGCATTGCTTTGTTGATCACAGAGTGAAGGAGCATCCTTCTCTGTATTCAACCGTGCAGAAACCACAGCATAAATGTTACGTTCAAATTAGTGCTGGACACCTCCAGACCAGGCAGATGTTCATAAACTGGAGGAAAAAATAAGAATATATTATAAAAGGTGAAATGGAAAGAATAAAATGGGTGGAGAGTTAAAAAGTACAGGAAGAGCAGATTAAAAATACTGCAAATATATTGACAGAATAAATCCTCATTTGGAAAAGGTTTACTTGGGTAACAGACCGGGACTCTTCTACTCCCAAACTCCAGTGAGTATTTGAATCTACTCCTTCTCAGAGGGCTGCAATGTCCAAACTACTAACTACTAAATGCTTCTCTACTAGATCTGATCTTTGAAAGACAATGCAGATTTCTGATTGTACCTCTGAACCTCAAGACTACATGATAAGGCTTGGCATCAGTTCTACATGTTAACATGATGACCTTGTTGTACTGCAAGTTGGGCTAAGTGTTGACAAATACGAGGCAGGAGATTTATGAGAGAAGAGCTTTTTCAGTCACGCAGATACCCGAGGTAGGGTAGGGCAGGAAAGATAAGCATCATCTTGCACAACGGTAGACAAAAGAATAACCAGACTGTCTTTGTCTCTTAAGGTTAAAAGAAGGAAGAATAGGAAAAAAGTCCTTTCACTTCTCTGTTCAGGAACTCCTCCTGCTAGCACAGAAACAGTGCCACCACAGAGAAGGTAGGTACATGGACGTAAGCAAAATACAACCAAAAGCAGAAGCAGGTAAAGGGCAAAAAATACCTTTCCTGACAAGAGAGAACAGATGCAAGCACTGCAGGACCACACAAGAGAAGAAAGTTTTATCTGCAGAGGCAGGCTTAAGATGGACATTTGAAGATGACCATGTAAAAGCCTTATTAAAACCCAGAAGAAAAAGTCAATCTCCCTGCCCAGCAGGTTTCTCCAGACGACACGTGACTTTCAAAGTTATGGTAATTATTATCTTTGACACTAGGAAGACAAAACCTTAATCCATGTAGATAGTTCTGAAAGCTGTTCTCTTAACAGTAGCTATACAAAATAGAAAATAACTCAAATTGATTACTTCAGAAAAAAAAGAAACAAAGCCAAAACTGAAAGACGATCGTTACCTGGCAGAAAAAGGGCTAAAAGAAAGACCCAAAGAAAGAGATACTGTGAGACGGAAGGCAACCATGTCTGGAATTAACTTTGAAAGCAAAGATCAATCTGATCCACAAGAAAAAGCAGGTATGGCAAAGGGATAAAAGGAATCTTAGCTCCCCAAACATTATTTAGAAAGCTTAGTTTCCTAACAGCTTCATACTAAGTTGCTGCCATTACTTTCAGAGATTGACCTAGAAGCAAAGACAAAGGAGGGAAATGGTAAAGTGCTGGGAGACACACTTAAACCTCACCAACGCAACCTCTGATCTTAGGATTTCACAAACACCAGGTCCCATAAATGGAGCAGTAGCGATCCTTGACTTCTTCCTAAACAAGTATTAAAATGCAACATCTCACCCCCTAGCAGCTCTTCTGTATTTTGCACATATCTTAACCTACCACCCATTTGGTAAAATGGTTTCACAGAGCATTTGTCAAGAAAAGCTGAGCAACATCCCTCACAAACCTGTGGCAGTCTCAGAAAACTGTTCCTTTTATGAATCTCTTCCATTTCTACATGCAAATGATGAAGCTGTGGCTGGGGATGAAACTGCAATACAAAAAAAAATAATTCTGGAGCTTCTACTATGAAGCAGCATTTGCAGTTTTCCTGGATTCAGAAGCACAGACTAGATCTCTGGCAGCACTCAATGACATGGGGAGTCAGACTTTGAGATGGATTATCAGAGAAGCAGAGGAGTATGCACTTCATGTCTTCGGTGACAGATGCTGGCAGCCGAGGGAGTAGTGGCTTACTGAGCTACATAAAGATGGAATGATAGTAAAGACCCACTCTCTTCTCCTAAGGGAATGCTGCTGATGTTATTTAACACTGAAAGGAGATGTACACTGCCGCGAAAGATACGACAGAACACTGCATAGGAATTGTGTACAGGATGACCATTTCTGTTGCTTCTTTTCAGCACCTGGAATTAGGCAGAAATGCAAGTCAAAACCAGGCAAGTCTGAGGTGAGGCACTGAGGAATGACTGAGGCAAAGGCAAGAAGAAGATGTCCTTGTAGAGTTACCAGATAAAGTGATCCGAGGGTATTCAAACCTCTAGTACTCCAAGGAGCAACTGGCAATGCCCATCGGCTAGAGAACAGACTCATCCGAGCCGGTGGACTGAGCACACAGGACTTAATCATGTCAACAGCTGGAACTTTTATTGGTTAAATCATATCCTGGAAGCTGTGATTCGAGTTTAGTGCATGGGGAAGAACAGATGCTACTGTGGTTGGTCTGAGCAATGGGGCACAGCCAGCCAAGTTTCTGCAGTTTTTGAAACTATCTCAGTGACTCCAGGAGAGTAGGATGAGACAACTTTCTTCCCTATTCCAGCACAAATACATACATTTTTATCTGTCCTGTCAGCCAGTGTCAGAAGCTATAGAATCCTGTTCTTTAATTATTTGCTCAGGCTGCTGTTCCTTCTTTTTAATGAAATATTTTGGTGTTGCTCTGGCAGCAACATTAAAACAATCTGAAGAGGATGCACACTGGAGCACCTGAGAACCAAAACTCTGTTGCCTTCTGCTCTTTCAGTCTCTTCTCTTTCCACTTGCTATCAAAATCTTTTTCCTACTACAGTCAACTAACAATCTTTTATTCCCTGTTCTTTTTATATCTCATATTATTTCTACCACTTTTCCCACTCCATCTTATTTACGTGGTTTAGCCTCCTTCCCTTTCCAACTAGAAACTTTCCAGGCTCCAGTTCATAAGATTTTCATATTATTAAGAAAGAAGAAAAGCTTCTCAGAATACATTAATCTGACTGTTCCTTCTGCCAGCATGACATTCAAACCAGCACTTTGCTCATTTTATTGAAAGAGGGGTCAGAATGAACTCTCTTAAGAACACTTGCAAACTGATTGCATTTCGGCGCCAGTGCTGTGTGAAATAAATATTTATGCTTTCTAGTTCAGAATGACATTAAAACACAAAATATAAAATAATTCACAAAATTAAATACTCAAAATGTTCTTTTCGCATTACAGTGATAATTTGCAAATTTTAGAATTTAATGCCTTTATAATCCAGTCAATTAGACTTCACTGTTCCTTTGAAGAAGAGCCTTGTAAAATACAGGAAAAAAGGCAGAGAATTTATCTTGTACTTCCTTTTAGTATGTTTCAAAATTGAAAAGTTATGGTTATTAAAATATGAATATTGTAAAGAATTTCATCTGCAAGAAATAAGTCTCTTTTCTAAGTAGAAATGTATTATATTACTTAGAAAAGACTAATCAAATAACCTCAATTTTCTTGTTCATCAATGACACATCCATCATCAGTTACAATGCACTATTTTGGCATTTCCCAACCCCTTTTATTGTTCATCTGCTGCCTGCTCAGTCAACTTACACAACAGTTCTAGAAATGATTATGTAAATACATCTCTCCTTGCACATATATATTCGTAGTTCTTTTCATTTAGAATGAAACCGATCACTCTAAATAATCCACACAACCCATGATGTGGTAACTGACGTGCTGAGAGAAGTCAAGAGATTCACCAAGGGCAGAAATCAGAAGGGCTGAAAGGTGATTCTGTGATTCTGTTTGGAAGTCGGCAGTGACTGTTTTACAGAGGAGTTGGCTTAGGGAGAACATTAGGGAGGCACATTTGGGAGCACGGTGAAGTTTAGCAAAGGATCTATTTGAAACTAAATTAAGTATAAAACAGATAATGATACCCATAATCAAAGTGAACGTCAAGAAACTGCCAGGATGGTACTGCATTCACCCAAGAGAGCACTGGCAAATGAAACAGGTGAGTTATTAGTGGGATGTGACCTCCACTTCAGATTATCTTGGTACACGAAGACCTGAAAGTCGCAAATCAATCATTAAAACCCATTTTGGCAAATTACAGGCCTGTAATCTTGATGTCTGTATCAGGAAAAACAATATAACAACAGCTAGAATTAGCAAATACCTGGATAAATGTGATCTGCTTGGAAAGAGTCAGATATTGTTATGGGAAGTTCCATCTTTAAAACTCTTGGAGTTTTCTGACAGTCAATAAGCACGTGCATAAAGGTAATCCCACTGATACAGCCTACAGGGATACTCAGCTGGTTTTTAACTGAAACCGCACCGATGGTTTTAAGGAAGATGATGTTAGGTCCTGAGATAGTTGTACAGTTTCCCATCTCTGCGTGTAACGAAGTGGCAAGTCTAACAACAAAAGGGAGGCCACAAAGTACTCTAATATTGTATTCAAGAGTAAAAAGCAACAAGAAAGGAGAACGGTTCACTTCTCAGTACCTCTCATGCTCACATGCAGGGATTTTGAGAGAGAGGTGACGCCAAGGATAGAAATGGTACCTACAGTATTCACTATAGCCAACCAAATACAGAAGTCAAATGCATATAGTGTATGAACTGAGCTGCCACATTTCAATACAAACATAATTTCAGCAAGTTCCGCGAAAGAAAGGACTCCACTCTCAGGATCCCCATAAAAGAAACCTCATCGGTACTTGACTTCTGTATGCTCTGTGAGCTGTTAGAGCCAAATCCAGAGCACAGCATTTAGTTCATGTGCATAAAATATTAAATGGCAGCTCTGCCCAAATCTGCCAGTTTGACTTGTTTTCTCTTGACAGTAGATGGGTAATAGGGTAATGCAAGAAGCCATGCCCTGTGTGAAGCTAATCATCAAGGGGAAAGAGTTCAGGTATGAAAAATCTCTCACATTTCTAACACATTTAATGGTTTTCCGAAAAGCACGTTAAGACCTAACAAATGAGATTTCCCGATTTTTTGAGAGTATAGAAAGAATGACTACAGAGTAAACTCTTTCTCTCTAGTCCTTTAGGTGCACAATTTGTTTGTGGATATGACAGACTACACTCCAAATAATTTCTGAAGAAAATGAAAAAAGGCCAAGGGATATGCACTGAAACTTTTTGGAGAAAACATTTAAGACCTCATAACAGAAACTAAGAGCAGGTAGATAATTTTTACATCTTATTTCAAACGTATCATCTTTGGCTATAGAGGGTCTTAAAAAGTGACATCAGGGATAGAAATTAAGCCAGGTCATCTATACAGTATAAAGTCAGGGGAGAGATTCCTGTGCCATCCACGTTGATCATGCTTGGCTCATAAAATAAGATGGAATCGCAGCATAAGAAAGAACATAACTTGTCACTATTTCTGACATGCAGGAATCCTGGCAACTGTTTTTTTTAAACAAACAAACTGGCGTTTTAAAGGCAAAATACAGTTGTGGCCATTTTTAAGTGTTCTTTTCATGTGTACTGCATTGGGCACTTCTGCCCCAGGCACACCGCAAACATTATGGCATTTGCTTTGTAACCTTTTTGTAATGTTGGAAATGTCACCTTTTTCACAGTGCTCCATTACCTCAATCCAGGAAGGATTTTGCATCCAGACCGATTTAAAATATTTAACTCACTTACAGAGAAGTATAAGAGAAGAGTACAAAAATGCTTGCATCTGATCTACAGTACTTATTTTCACCACTGAGACACATGTTCATTAAGGAAATTGTTGCTTAAAGGGACTTTATCTTCTTCCCTCCAGCAGTCCTCCTGATAATAGCACACTCAGGGATGGGCTCTTAAGATTGTGAAGCCCGTCATCCAAATCAAAGGTGGGAGTATGGACCATACAAACATACTACTGTGAGGCACTGAGGTATCACAGTTTGGAAGTGAGCTCTGGAGATCAACTCATAGTCCAATGCCCAGCAGTCCTTTTTCGCTCAGTTTACTCAGGTGCTGAGAATGACTTCATCTCTGAGGTGGTTTAATAGCATATATAGGTCAGTTGCCATGGAGCAGCTGGCATCTGATGACAAGTTCTCCCATGACATGTGTACATATATGGGTCAGTGGTAAGGCTGCAGAAGCAGCACAAACAACTGCAGCACTTGTAGAACGCAGCAGTCGTCGAACACGGTAAACAAAGATCTTAAACTCTACATTTTTAGAACAATAAACTCTCACAATAATATTACTATTTTAAAGAGAAATAGATGTGTTCTCCATCCTCTCTCAAAGCCCAGAAAATCAGCTTGCAGAAATAGAGGAGTGATGGCTCATATCTTCCCCTACACAAGCACATTACCTAACTATAGCTTTAAGGTATATACACATATAAGTATTCACAGCTAAGTGCATATATATATATACAAAAATATATATATGAAAATGTATATGCCTCTATATGTGAGCATATATAGGCTTATATATGTACATACTTTTAAATTCATCTATGTATCTCTATATACACACTCTCACCCCTAGATATACCTTTGATACATACGCATATAAGGAAATACAGGGTTTAGAAGACATCCGTTAACAGGCAACTTTATGCCAGCAAACATCAGCTCACAGAGTACATTGGTATTGCTTATTTCGATAACTGCAGTTGGAAAAAAGCCGTCATCACACATCATGAAACTGCTGCGTAATTTTTGCAGGACTGCAAATGGAGAGCCCCAAATCTCCACACTTTCCACCCACAAAAGTGGTTTTATAGTACTTCAAAACCAGACCAATAGTTTATGCTAGTAGGAAGCAAGTCAGCACATTCAACAAGGGCTTCTCTACCAAGTTAACTATTATAACTGTTATATATGAATCTATATATAATAAATATGAATAACTGTTTCAGGTTTACTTCATGTAGAGCAGCCTTTTTTTCTGAAATAAAATGCCATTTTATAGTTAAACAATTTTAAATATATTAAAATATTTTTGTTTTATTAGACTAGTCGAGGAGAAAGCACTTATTCTGAATCAAGAATATACACAGTCAGCTGTTTATCTAATTTCAGTGTAGGATTCCTTTGCTCCTCTCCTCTGCACAAGTTATTTTTGGTTGTAGGTAAGCCTTGAGAATAGACAATTGAGATACCTACGAACAATGTACACCAGCAGAAAAAGCTCATAAAATTTGGGGGAAGATAAAATATAAATTGTGACACTAACTGTATTACATGTGACAAAAAACACACAAAATATATGTAGAGTCCACACAGAGATTCAGACATATACTTGGGTATGAGAAAAATGCCTTCCATTGGGTATCTGCTCACAAGTCTTTTGCTTTTGTCTGTAGGAAACTGTATTTTCACAACATTTAAACAACACTTTATTGTATGTGAATTAATTTCTTCCAAAAGATGTTCCATACTCATCTGACTATAACCTGTACACCACAAACCCATAGCTCTGTTCCATAAAATGATGTGGCAATTGTTTTCATTTTTATCCTATAACACATGAAAAACGCACACAATTGTAAAGATTTATAGTGGCACTAGTGCACAATTTGTTCACAAGTCTTGCAATATGTTGCATTTTGCTTCAGCTCCCAGCTCCTAGAGCCAAGATGAATCTAAACCTTTGCTCAAGTCTGTAGATTTAATAACGGTAACAAAAAAGCTTGTGAAAACATGGATCGATTGTTCCATACAGACTCAGAAATTGGAAGGCATACCAATTTTCTTTTGAACTGCAGGATTTTTCATTCAAATGGTGGGGAACAACCAGAATTCTGGAACAGAAGCTGGCAAATCCACTTACCAGCAACAAATTGGAGACTCCCTGGTAAGAGGAGACATAACTCACCTGATCAATTTCTATTTCTCAGCCCTTTGTTTACAGGCTGATGAAGTCTGACCTCTCAACAGAGAGAAAGAAGCTGAGAAAGCAAGAGAAGGAATCTGCAACCCCATCCAATGGAATATTACTTGTTATCAGAGACAACCCACCGCAGGGGCTGAGCGGCACCCCATCCTCTCCACAAAATGAACACATGCAAATTTTGTGCAGTGGTTGCTTCAGGACAAGGATGCTCGTACTCAGCACCCCATCACAGACCTCCTCAGAGTTGGATTTCTTACATCTACACCCTGTATCCATGAACCTGGATGATGCCCTGAGCGAGAAAAAGGAATGTTGCATGGTAGGAAGGAATGTGCTTAAGAAGCAGCCTTAGTTAAACTCAAGAGGCAAGTATGTCTCCTATGACTCAAAATTTAATGCAAAGACCTGCTACTGGTATTTTGGATCCAGGGTTGTCTACACCTGGCTGGGAAAGGCATAACAACAAAGGTGTGGGAGAGGCATAATACCAAGGATTTAGAAGTGGTACTGGAAGCTGGTAAGGACTGAAAGTTGGGAATAAACAAAGAAAGGGGCACTAGGAGCCAGAAGACAACAGTGAACTAAAGTAGGACCACGTGCACGCTAGAAATGGCCTTCTAACAAATAATTGCCTATTACTTTTTTTCCATGGGATCCCTGCCTCATCTACAGCACTGGATGCTCCCACACTGGGCAAGAATAGAGGTGCATTGTTTGCAGGCTCCCTGCTTCCCATCTTGCTGAAATTTCTACATTTCTGGTTTCTAAGGAGAAAGGCAGGGAGGGAAAGTGCAGGAAGGAAAACAACGTAGCTGTGGAAAAATTGCATCCTGTGCCGCTTTCTGGTAGTAATTCCTGCCTCACACTGAACAAATAACCTGAGACCAAGCCGTTCACAGGTAACATGGTATTCTGTTTTTTATACACCATGGTATTCTGTTTTTCATACAAAATCTAAATATAAAATGCAGCTGCAATGGATCAATGGAAACTACTTTCAAAATATAAAGCATGCATTTTATTTTACAGAAAAGTAACTGTTCTGTGCTCCAAAGAGCTCAAAATCTCAGATATTTACGCAACTTTGAAAGAGATGAACCTTGAGAAAAGGAGCAAAACTGCTTTTCAGGTAGCTTCTGACCAGAGGAGTTGGGTTCACTTACATGAAAAGAAGGTATTATTCAATGAACACTTGAGTATTTTAGGGCCCAAATGACCATAGTACAGGAGGAGGATATTATATACCAGCAAAAATTCAACTTTCCATTGATAATAGCTACTATGTCAGCTGGATGCAGTTCACTTTGGAAAGCTATTCAAGAAGTGATGTGGGAAATCTGCCTTGCAGAGAAGAGCTCTCATCTGAATTGCTAAAACCAATGCTTCCTTATTAGCTCAGACATTTCTGTATTTTAAAAATGGAAGCAACATCCATTACTTCCTGAAACACCTTTCAAGTGTCCGCAACAGCCTTTCAAAGGAAACCTGCAACCATGATACATTCTATTTTAAGCCCGTCTCTCCTCACTAACTCCTGGATTAGGCAAACAGTAACTGTTGTTACTGTTAGAAATCAAGTTAGAAAACAAGTTAGAAATCAGCTTCCATGACAAAGTAATACAGTTTTAGCTCCAAGTAGCAGAGAGGAACCTGTTGGTTTAAAACAGTCAAAAAATCTTTTTTGGACATTCACCCACAACTAAGTCTTGTAAAAGATACTTCTAGAAGAAAAATAATTTTAAAAAAATGAGGGAAAGTAATGGGGACTGTAAAGGCAGTATCTGGAGTATCTACATTTTCTTACATAGCTTAAACATGTAAATATGTGGCTTGGCTTTCTAGCAGTGTAAAAGTTCAGTACCATCTGTTAACTTCAATACTGTATGTTGTAACAACATGTCTTATTATAGAATCATAGAACGGTAGAGGTTGGAAGGGATCTCTGGAGATCATTGAGTCCAACCTCCCTGACACAGCAGGATCACCCAGGCCAGGCCACACAGGAACAGATCCAGGTGGGGTTTGAAAGTCTCCAGAGAAGGAGATTCCATAATCTCTCTGGGCAGCCTGTTCCAGGCTCTGTCACCCTCACAGCAAAGAAGTTTTTCCTCATGTTGAGGTGGAACTTCCTGTGTTCCAGTTTGTGCCCATTGCCCCTCATCCTATCACAGGCCCTTCCTACTTGACACCCACTCGTCAGAGATCTGTAAACACTAGTAAGATCCCCTCTTGGTCTTCTCCAGACTAAATAACTTCAGGGCTCTCAGCCTTTCCTCATAAAAGAGATGTTCCAGTCCCTTAATCACCTTTGTAGCCTCCATTTGACTCTCTCTAGTATTTCCCTCTCCCTTCTGAGCTGGGGAGACCAAAAGAGGACACAATACTCCAGATGTGGTCTCATCAGGGCAGAGTAGAGGGGGAGCAGAACCTCCCTTGACCTGCTTCTCACACTCAATGCAGGCCAGGATGCCATTGGCCTTCTTGGCCACAAGGCCCCATTGCTGTCCCATGGTTGAGTTATTGTCCACCAGCACTCCCGGGTCCTTCTCCAGAGAGCCGCTTTCCAGAAGGTCAGCCCCTAACATCCTGACATCTTTTAGATGTCGTTACTAGATCACATACAGACCATACCGTTTGGCAAAGCTCAGAGGCTGGGCATAGAGAAATTTCAGACCCATTGGTAACAAGTAGGCATTGTGAATTTTCCCTAAGTTCTGTTTTGACACAGTAAATACCTTGTAGAACCAATCTAAATAGAACTGACGTAACACACTAATTTTATGTCACCCACAACACTGCATCCTAACATGCCATACTAATTGGCATGAAAAACTATTATATTTCAGCTCAGGAACTGCTTTTAAAAAGCAAACAAATAGGATAGTTAAAAACCCACAAACTAACAGAAACCAAACCAACCAAAACACAACAGTTCTTGTGAAATGTTACCCTTGCATAACACTCATTTGCATACACTACACTACGTAGCTCTGCACTGTACAGCTCAGTACTTGTGCAATATTATTTGTGCCCTCATACATATTCAGACGCATAAGTGAATACTTTATGCAAAAAGCAACCATTGCTTAGCTCAATGAAATAGCTGCTTCTCCACTATATTATTATTGCTGATTTTCCTTCATCAGCAAAACAAAATGCCATAAATTACCTAGATCCTCGATATGCAGGAATGCTTCAGCTGACGTATAAAACTGCTCGCTCTTTTGCACACACTCCTTCATTTTTCACTGCAGAAAATAACTGCAGGAGTAGCAGTAGAGAATGAATTTCTCCTTCAGCCAACAGCTGAAGAGCTTCAGTAATGCGAACATCTCCACAACGTTCTTTATCTAAACTGTGACTTGGAGGGGAAGAAGCAAGTTCAGCTTTCACTCCCAGTTAGTCTTTGACCTCTAAGCTAAACAAACAGATTGGAGTGATGGTTATCAGTGCCAGCTGTAACTGCTTACCAGTATGGACTCCTGTCCAGTAGGAATCCGACTCTGGCTATCAATACTTTTCAAAACGGTTGTAAGCAGCACACTGAATGCAGGAAGCCTTTGTTACTTCCAACTTGAGCTATTGTGAAGCATAATCTCACAACAAATGTGATGTATGTGAAATCAAGGACCTCCAGATGTTAGTATGGGACACAATATATTCCCAGGACAAATAAAAATACGTAAACTGTATACAGCAATGAAATAAGCAATACCGTGACTAACAATATCCTGACTCTTCTGCTGCTCAGTTCTGGTGCAATGGGTGTTAGATGACAAATTCTGAAAAGTCACACCCCAAAGTATGAACAGAACATTGCTACCGCTGCTATACGGAAAAAATAATCACTCATTCAGTACCAGGACTCAAATTCCTCACCTACAAAGCTAAAATTTTCTTTTATCATCAGTCGTGCCGGATGTCTCAGAAAAGTGCAAATCTGAGGAATGCATAAACTGGAGAAACACGTACACAAGAGTTTGTGCAGATGTCTGTACTGCAGAGTAAGTGGGGTGCTGAGAATCTCCGGCCACTCTGCAGGGTCTGCACTTCCTGGCCCTGACAGCTGCATTAACTCTGTGACCTTACATTGTGCTAAGTTTGAAGCTTGAAAACGAGAGATCTGCAAAAAATAACTTGAAGAAGCATCAAGGAATTCCAAAAACAACTTGCAAAATGGACAAATTCTAAGCTAGTGTAAATCAGCACAGGTCAATTGGAGGCAGCTACACCAGTGGAGACTTTCATTTACAAGAACGCTGTGCTCTAGGCCAAAAAGTTCACTTAATTTGCAGCACAGCTTTGAATGATTAAACTCCAAGTCATCCTGCACCAGTACAGGACCTGAAAGCTTTGCCTTACAAATTAACTACTTACCAGTTATATAGCACACTTACTACATAGAATTACTTCACCTTGAACACTCTGCATGCATACAGTGGAGGAAAAAATATATATATATTTGGTAGATACCATTAAAAACAGCTAATTAATATCAATGGCAAGCCATCTTAAAAGGAGTTTTAATAGCCAGTGCATTTACCAACAACCAAGCACACAAACAAATTAAAGTGTCCACAGTGATGAGCTTTAACTGCAATACGCATTCTGACCTTTAGGTATAAATTTTCAAACTAATTCAGAGGCTGCCATAATACATAGATATTTTCTGCTAGCTTAATATGAATTCTAAAAGCTTTTTTATTTTTACAGTGATAAATATTCTAGATAATGTATCTGCAAGGGCTTATTCCTCTCCATACTGACAGAAATCAAAACTCTGCCTTTGCCCTTAAATCACTAATGAAGGGGACTCAATTACTCAGTAATGCACTGCTGTATATCACCATGCTTAATTATTACACAGTGCACTATTAATACCTAAATACAAACTCATTTAAATGGTAAAGTCTTAAAAAATGAAAGGGAAACAAAGAACTTCAGGCAGTATATTTAATCTTAAAACATAGGGAGTATTTCATCAGTTCCAACACAGTTAAATTAAATAAAGTCCTTGTTCATTTGCCTGTTCTCAGATCATAAAATTAATTGTTTTAAAAGCTTGGAAGATTCATGCAATTTCAGTCAGTGATAAATGTAAACAAGTGAAAAACTTTCTGGGTCTTCTTTAACATAGTAGGTATCGTAGGCATTGTGACCGAGAAAGCATTTTAAAATGTGTATTAAAAATAGGAATGTTTTAACAATAGAGCTTCATTTTTTATAAGCAGCAACAACTTGTCTTCTCATTAAAAGGCAGCATAAACTGGCCTGTCTTCATTGATTTCAGTGGAACTGGGCTGCTCCACGACAGCTCCAGAATGAGCAGAGGTTTATATACTATGCTCCGACACACTCCACCAAAACTGAAGATTATAAATTAAAACACTCCCATGCTTCTCTCCAAGAGTGAGATGTACTGTTGCACGTGAGAGACGTTTTTAAGAGATGCAGATTAAGAACATTCTGGTATGTAGTAAAACGAAATAAAAATAACCAACATTTGTAAATCCAACAGTCTAGACAGAACATCATCTTGATGTCTAAAACATCAAGAATCATAGGATCTACTTCTCACTCCGTCTGTTCTTCCCTCCTCCAGTTTCAGCCTAATCCTTAATTTAACTCATTCAAACATCCTGCCAGAGAAAGTCAAAACAATAATGTCAAATTTAAGGAAATACTGAAGGTGTTAAGCGTATCAATACAGTGCCAGTGTACGTGGCAGGGCATTAGAAGCTAAGCCGAATGTCAACCTCTTCACCCAGTCAGTGTTCAAATACAAATAACTTTCCTCCCTTAGTTATTTTATTAATTTGCAACAACACATTTTGTTTTTCTTACAAAAGGGTCTTAAGGTTTCACTTTACATGTATGCCAGGGCCTGACATTTGAAAGAAAAGAGACACACACAAAATCCACATCCACTGATCTGTCACAACTGCCAGCATCAAGTACAACAGCATTTAATTTTATGGTGAAAAGATATCATGGGTTCCCTCCCCCCAGTATCCTCTCTTGGTTTATACATCTATGCTTCCCAGTATGGTTAAATTGGCCTTTCTTGACGAACAGAAATACAAAGCAGGTATTAACTTACCTTACGCCCATCACTTGCATGGCAGTTCACATTTAAAGGAGTCAATAAAGCCATCAGTTTTTCTTCATTACCACTCCTGGAAATGGAGAGGAGAGGATTACGGAAAGGAGGGAAAAAAGACAGAGCTCTTTGCAAAACATTTGCTGAGGAGCTGGATATCAAAGTATACACTGAAATTTATACTCTGCCAGGGAGAACGTCAGATGGCTAAAGGATCTTCTGAACGTTTCAAAATCAAGGGTAAATACAGAAAACACTACATTTGCAGTTAACTGTATTACAAAAAATCATGCAAAACCACCTCTTAATTTCTCTCCTTAACCTCATCTTATATTTCCTTTATCTAATTTTATAGATAGTCTGAAAGCCATTTGCTGAATTAAATGTTCTGAATTAAATACATTTTCAGAACATATGGCCCATAACATCTGAAACAACTACATACCAAAATCCAGAAATTTTTTACAAGGGTTAACTGTCTATATAAAATGGTCTTGTGCTATCAGAAGGAAGGATAAAAACATCTTTGGCATATATGACTGAACTTTAAACCTTTTGTATATAGGTTTCTTCATGCTCTGTTTTGATAAAGCCTATTTTCAAAATATATCCTAAGGTAGCGGTAAAAGAAAAAAAAAAAAATCCCAATATTTAAATAGTCGGTAAAAAGAACAGTCACAAAATGATAAAGAGGATTTAAGCAGCTTAAAGCAAAAACTCAATATTAACCTTATAACCACCATAGTGGGGGATTTCAATTACATAAACAGGCTTTTCCATTTGTACCAGCCTAAAGTCCAAGGAGATTTATGCTAATGAAGTGGTTTGTTTGCATCATTTCATGGCAAGGCAATGACAAAACATTACTGTTTCAAAAATCCCTTTTCCTCTCCTGCTTCCACTCCCAAAATACGTTTTATATTCTAAGCGGCACTCACCTAGCAGCTTCCAGGAGTTCGTCCTTCTTGTATTCACCTAAATGATTGCAAAATATCATGCTGTTAGCATTTGGCAGAAGACAGATTAAGAAATGCAGTAGGAAGCAAATACAGAATTAAAACAGAGAAGAGGAGAAAAAAAGCCCACACCCCGCTGGGTGATGGAGCTGTGACGTTAGCCAGCTTGTGGAGGCAGCATCACCAGTACCTTGGAGACGGGCAGCAAATTGACGCATCTTCTTGTCCAATCCTCAGATGGAAAGGCTTTCTTCGGACGACCAATGACTGCGAAATCTTGCGTCCAGAAACACAGTCCCGCTGATAACAGCGTGTCAGCTGAAGACAATGTCCCCACCCCCTGCCCTATTCAGTATGTCACATTATACTTGGGAAGCATAATAAATTCCGAGACAAAAGCAAGGCAGTGCGGCTTTTTTTTTTTTTTTTTTTTTTTACAAGGTACAAATTACAGCTCTCCAAAGCTCTCACCTGCCTATTTAAATGGCAATACTAGACTTCAAGTTCTTCAGAAGAGCAGTGAATATTTAAAAAAATCCTATTGTTGTATCAGCCACTTTCCGAGAAAATATGGTTTTGAAATAAAAAGCACAGACAAAAGAGCATGAACTCTCCAAGAGACTTTGTTACAACACTCAGATTAGAGACAACCACAAGTAATGCTGAAGTAACATTTACATTTGAAATTCTGAGTTACAATAAAAAACTCAGAAAGGTTTTTGCAGAGGGTTAAAACTGCATGTGAATATCTTAAAAAGAACAGAGAATAAGATGACCTATGAAAGTAAGACAGAATTCTACAAAGCTGGATCACGATGATGCTGTGCAAGAATAATTTAAGGGAATTTCAAATCAGAAATTAGAAAAATAGTGGTTTTGCAGCTTTATAAAGTCACAGAGCACAGGGTATCCTAAAAGTCAAAGGAACCAGGGCTTGAAAAGCATACCATGTACCACCTGCCAAAGAAGTGAAGTCTCTAACCACAATACTGTAAGAAAACCAGTGAGATGAAGCTGTCCTGAACGGAAAAACCTTTGTGCTGCCTCCTATATGCATTTGCTATTAGCCTCCAGTGAAATTCTCATTACAGGCGAGGAAAGCTGTTGGGCCATGGGAAACGCCAGACCAGACTGCAGGTAAACTGGAAGGCTCCTCTGGAAAAAAAAAAATCTCACTCAACAAAGAAATTCTCTAGGCTGTGAGAGAAGGGTAAGAGTCCTCATCGATCACAAACAGCTCTGTAAATCCCCATCACAGCTCCTCAGGTTATCAGCAGAGGGGGACAAGAACCACAACAAAACCAGCCCTCTCCAGGGCCTTAAGGAGCCCTGTTTAATTCGGCATCTTGCCTTCACCCAAAGGTGAGGAGGAAGACGGTGAGTACACAAAACCACGCACCTCTCACCTCATCCCCTTGGCCGCAGCTGAGGAATTGAGGCACTACCAGACAAGTCAGGATTTCAGACAAAAGCAGTATCTGCATCTCATCATATTGGCAAATTTTCCTTTGACGAATGTGTTTAATTGCTTTCTGAAACATTCACTTTTAGGAATTCACAACGATCTGCAGCGAGGAGTTCCACCACACGACTGTCTCTTGCACGACGGGTCTGTTAACAGAGCGGTGCTGTGTTGCTGAACCTCAGCGATGGAGCAGATGAGTTCAAAACAAAGGTAAAGAACTGAAACTGGCGTTTCAAGAATAGGCCATGACGGTTAATTTAGCTTTTGTAACAATTTATATGGCTATCTTAATGAAAGCTTGATCAAAAAACAAGTAAAAAGGCACAAAAATGTGACCACTCTTGTCTTGCTGCCATTCTCCAACTTTAGAGGGGGTTCCTACCCACCACAGGCAATTGCCTTTTTAAGCCATGGCACACATTGCTCTTTCTTTTATTTTAACGAAGATAAAATACTGGGTAGTTGTGAGTGTTTCAAATCTATGGTGAGTGAAAAGCTCTGGCCAGCATATGAGGAAGGAGGGAAAAAAACAGACACTTCAGTACTACCGCATTACTTGTGCAACAATCTCAAAACAGCTTGGTTTCCTGCAAGAGTTTTTGGCCTGTATTGTATCAACACTTTAGGGACCTAATCAGATTAAAAGACCTCTTTGTACGTTCCGGTTTGGCAGTGCATCTAGCAGCCCTCACCAGGCTTCTGAACACTATTAGGTTAGACAAGTGTAATAACATTTTCCTTCATGCTCAGTAAGTTGGTACTTTAACACACAAAAGTCCTTTCCTCAAGCACCTTGATTAGCAAAAGCATTCCTGACCAAGAAAAAATGGAAGGCTGTGGCTCTTGATTTAGAAATGTCCCACTGTACCCCTAAGGAAATCAGTTACTGTTACTATGTGGGGTTTTTTTTGTTTTGTTTTTTTTTTTTTTAAATGGTATTTGCAGGTACTGTTGAAATTCATACAAGTAATTCTTGAAATGCGTCACAGTTCTCCCACACTGTGGTATGGATTAGGAAAACTCGCTCTTGTAATCGGCTAACTTTATTACTCGCAAGTAGCCATCATATTTTGCAAAGCAAGACCTAAAATTACCCAGGCGCTTCCAGAACACCATCAGGTTTGTTAAAAAGGACCAAGTGCGCTCCGCAGGGCTCTGCTCTCCTGGCTAGGGATGGGAGGAAGGGGAACCCCTTGGCCACTCCAGCAAGCAGCTGGTGGGCTGCCCCTGAGCCGAGAGGGCTGGCTGACGGCACTGGAGAGCGGTGGGTGGCAGTGCCCGCAGGACACAGGCTGTGTTCCCACCAGAGGGCTCTGCCAACACAGCTAAAGTCACCTGGCTGCGAAGCGTAGCAAAGGCCATCCTGCAGCATTTGGCCACAGCTACCTAATAAAACATTCATTTGCAAAGCATCTGAAAACAAACCACGCGTGCTTGTGGCAGAGAAGAATTCCAAGTTCTGAGCTGAAGTACAGGAATACGGACCATCAACCTCGCATAACACTTCTGCTCAAAGAATGTCAAACTGTTTGACTTGAACAGAGCTAATAACATCACTCAGAGCTCCTTTGGGTAGGTTAGGATTTACAGTTTTGCAAAAGGGCATCTGAAGAACAAAGCACAGGTAACAGTCTGAATTACTCCTCAGAACCTCTGAAAGCTGCTAGCTTTCAGAGAAAAACAGCCTTCCAGTCGCAGTCTCAATACAGAGGATTATTGACAGTGATGTTTTGGTCAGCACAAAACTTGTCTGCCAGAGTCAGGAAAGTTAATGTTGCTATACCTTGACACAGAAGACCAAAACTGAAATACAATGTTAGAAATAATTTTAATCTACTTGCTATTTGACCCTTCCACCGTATCTCAGTTCAACCTGTCCTTTCTATTTCTCATGACGAATCCAAACAACGCACGGCCACACTACCAGATACCTACCCAGTGTGGCACGATGTAAGAACATGTATGGAGAAAGGAGGTATGTCCAGCAAGAGAGCCCAGAGTAACAACCCAAGAAGGCTGTCACTTCCTGGCCCAGCAGCCCACGAGTAGAGCACTGGCCTTGCTCACCTCCACATAGTGGGTAGCCCAGAGATAGCCAGTCTGGGAAATTTCTGAAGGTGAGGACAGAGAGGGTGTGAAATGGGGAGCAGAGAGCTATACCAAAGCAGTGTCCCTGTTCCTATCTTGTCAGACAAGAGCTGGTAGGTAAGCAAAAACTGCTCAGTGTCTGGAATTCACAGCAGCTGATCAAGATCATTGCTTACAGCTCACTCAGCATCCTTTAAACCATGAAGTTCTCCACTAGCTCCCAGCTCCAGACAATTCCAGCATAAATGGAGCAGCAGTGGTGTGAAGTCTCCACTGGTAACCACAGACAATCAGTGTTTACCACCAGGCAACTAATGAGCCTTACCTCTGTCCCCTCCCAGGAGAAAACCAGCTATCTTTAAGACCTCCAATCAGCTGCTGCGAACTACAGTAACCACAGTTCCACATGCTACGCGGCCACTGCTGTACATGGCCCTAGCTGCATTTTGCAGTAGCTGATTAGCAGCAAATGCTTATTAACTATCACACATGAGTGGCCATTAAGCAGATCAGTAGCTGGAAGCTCAATTGAGAACTTGGAGGAAGGCAGGACACCCGCGCCTTGCACCAAATCAACATGCTGATCGGTAGCCACTTTGAATCCAACCGCAGCAGATGAAAGTAACTGCAAGAGTAAAGTACTGATCTGGACACACACACAGTTAGAGGAACACTGGATTTGGGAGAATACAGTGACAGGCTGAAATCTTTATGAGCTCCTAATGGATTCCTCTCACTTGTGCTTTCCAGCTTAACAACACAAGGTGCAGCCAGAGAAGCACACCCAGCCTGCTGCGTGCAGCTAATCTCCATCAGCCCTCCTCCACCACCAACTTGTTCTTCCTGCCGCCCATCTACAGGGTGCCATCTTCCTAGTTTTCTGGTTATTGGTGCCATATCATTATGTTGTGCTATACTGAAAAAAAAAATAAAATAATCCAAGTGCAGCATAAATCAGTTCCATTATTAGAGAATTACAAGGAATAATCAGTCAACTCCCCTCTAGCTTTAATTCACTAAACTTACTAGATGAGTCTGCGGACCATGACCATCATACATGCATGTGTTTCAGGCAAAAGAAACAAACGCCAAATTCTGGAAAAAATTAACATAATCAAACCTACAGTGTACTTTACGGACAAATAACCCTATTTCACTCCCTCCCAAAGTGTTGAAATTTCATCCGAATACTGCAAGTGGAAAAAAACTATCCGAATATGCATAAACCAACAGTGCTGACCCTCCAGGACTTCACATACCTACCAGTGAGCAATGAGCACACATCCACATATGCCATCCTTTTTAATATTTAAGTATTCAAACAAATTTCCAAGTTATAATCAGAGCAAGAGGCTTTTAGTGCTTGCAACGGTCTGGCAGGGGTTGTTTGCTGGGGGGGCGGTGTCTGTGTTTTTGATTTTTGGGAAGAGGTTGTTGGTTTTTGTTTTTCTTTTTTTCTTCCCTTTTTTTTTTTTCTTCTTTTTTTTAAATGCCATTTTTTTTGAGCAAACACAGATTTTATTTTCAGTGTGGCTGTTTTTGGAAGGGTCCAGCCATGCCATTAAAATACTCATCAATTCCTTCCCTATTTAACTTTTCTTATAAGTAAAATAAGAGGTAAGACTAAAATATGGAGTTAAATCAGAGCAAGGTATTTTTACCATCCTAAAAGCACAAGGCTATGGGAATAATTGCCTGATACAGCAAAATAATTTCAGCAATAAAAAAGAGTTTTCCTGAAACAATATTCGTTGGGAAAAAGCATTTTTTAACTAAGAAGTACAAGAAACACATGAAAAGGAAGAGGAACAACAATAATTTCGCATTTTATTATACTGCCTTACTTCCTGCTTATTTAGGGTTAATTTATTTATGCCTCTTGCACTTCTCCACTCAGCTGTTTCTCCCAAGTAAATGAGCCAATTTTATAAGCTGCCTAATAGGTTCGACCAGGAACACAGCAAGACCCTAATTTTAAGCTCTTGTCACAGATGAAAAACACCAAAGCAACTCCACTATATGCAAGGGTGACAGAGGAGCAACTCAAGAGACAATGTCTGCAAGAACAAGTTGCAAACAAGAGGGCACGTTACCAAGGAGGAAAGGTACCTTGACTCTGTCTCTTTCTGTTAAAGATGAGTCCAGAACTATGCACAGGGATTCAGATTAGCCATTTGTGACAGAAATTTAAATATTGAAAATGGCTCTGCTAACAGTGAAATGCTTTTAGGGACACATGTTAATGAGGGATGGGAATTAGAGAAATAAGGAAACATCATTTGGCTTTGGCCACAACTCTATCAAACCGCTGAGCTAACAGCATCCTACCTGGAATAACTTCCCGTTGGGTGGACAGAGCTTGAATCCAGAGAATTTCTGATATTCTTCTAGGAACAGAAAGATCGGTCTCCTCTAAGGCCTGGCAGGCAGCAGCACGTGGGGAAATCTGCAGCTTTGTATAGCGCAGATTGACAAAACATCTGCTAGGGTCTTAAGTGATGGAAGAAATTCTTGTCTATTTAAGCCATCAATCCAAAGCACATACATTAGATAAGCATATATAAGATACAGCGGTTATTAGTTGCCATCTTCATATCTAAGTATAAATTGCATACATGTGACATGTTTTAGTCACTAAGAAGGATTAGGTGGTATATCAAAATAGGTCTTTGGTGCACATGCAATTATAGCACCATTAAGTTTACATTTGGCACATAACATACTTCTGTTTCTCAGAGGAGCTCTTTTCAGTTGTGCTGACCTATTTGTTACAAAATAGTAAAAGTTTTCCTTCACCAGAGGGTGGCAGGAAGATGAAAAAGTCCCTTCGTCAGAGGTTTTCAAATTTCTTAACTTTTAAATCATAAGATACAAACATGAAGCCAAGCCAATCACAGCAGTCAAACAGAAATCTTCCTGAATGGGCAGGGAAAGGACACAACACATCACACTGCAAAACTGTAAGAATAAAATGATTTAAAAACCCCACAATTACCCAACAAAGCAATAAAAACACCCTAAGCCCATCCATTATGTGGTAATTCGTATAATCACCTTGCCTTCAATGCTACTGTATCCTACAATGTCTTCTGAAGCAGTAAATCTGGCAGATATTCTAAAATTTATTCTTTTTAGTACCTGTACAAGTAGCTTAAATTTCTTCATATTAGTGCATGCAACTCAAACACAACGCACACATCCATTTTTAATTCCTACTGTGAAAAATGTGTTCTTTTCAATTCAACCGTGCTATTTCAGAATGCTGTGCTTTTCTTGAAGACACACCACCACTTTCATCTGTTATGTGTTCAGACTGAGAGTGGAATAGGAAAAAGAACTGCAGAATTTCAAAAAACTGCGAAAAAAATCCAAACCTTCTGCAATTCAAAACACACTGGGGAGAAGGGAAAACTGAAGAGGCTGAGGCTTATCTTTTCACCAAAGGTCAACACTCATTAGATCTTTTGTGAAATACACATGGAAAAGGAAATGTGATTCGTTATTTCCAGAGCTGTTGAGCCTTCCCCATCACCCATCCCTTCATGTCTAATGCAAAGGCAGCATTTCCATGGCTTTCCCTTTTCCCCTTCATTTCTTGTATGAATTAAAAAGCAAAGCTCCACTCTAATTCCCACTACTCCGGCCATGCTTGATATTAATAACTAATAAATGGTGCTATTCAATCTTTCCAGCAATTACTTCTTTATCATTTTCGTAACATGTCTACATATGTATTTTCTCTCGGGGGGTTCTAGGAAAAGGTCTCCAAAGGAAGACAAAGGACTAGGAAACTCTTTGACAAAGACTCGAGTACAGTGGAAGTAGATACAGTCAAGTGGTATATCCAGAACTGAGCAGCGGAAATAAGCTACTTTCACATTAGTGAATTCTTCTCAAAAGCCAGCTCCCTTGCCTATCCTCCCAAACAATCTCGTCAAGCAAGGAAATTATTTGATTCCCCAGATTTTTTCTCAAAAGAGAAACCACAGAAATGTCTGTTTATATTTGACACAAAATACGGAAGAAAACCTGCAACAAAAAAAGAATACACATAGCCCTCAGAAAAGCCACACTATATAAAAGCAAGCTCCAAACCTATGCTCCATCATCTAAACATCCTCTGAAAAGAACTCCAGAGTGAACACGAGCGGTCTAAATTTTGCAGTCTCTCTGATTTTCCTATTGCAGATAAAACATGCTGGCAAGCTGCGCACACTGTCTGAAAATCTACAGCTGGAGCCAAAAATCCAAGCATTTATATTAATTTATATTAACCAAAATTTAAAAACAAAAAAAAAATCTATACTCCCTTAAAATACAGCAAACATGACTGATTTTGTACAGATTTAAAGTGGGTTCTGTAATGCTTGCTAGGAAATGAATGAGATGTAAAACATACAGATGAGAAGTATTTTTTTTTTTTACTGACTTCAAAAGTCTTTTAGTGAACAGTACAATCCTTGCTCTGTACATCTGAAGCTGCCCCACGTATCTAAACTTACTCTACAAGCTTGAGAAAACAGAGGCTGTCACCTCTTAAAAATGCACGATTGTTGCCATGCTTGCCCTGCAGCATATGCTGGAAGGAACTCAAATCCAGTTAAATCACTTTACCTCCTAGACAAAAAAAACCCACACAAATCATTTCCCAGGCCTGCTGGGCCACAGAATAGTGAGCAGAAGGAAGGAACTTCTTTGTAAGTGGAGAAAACAGAGAGCAAACCTGTCAAACACACAGCAATGAAAGCATCTAGCTGTATTTTGGAAGTTAAAACGGTGCCACAACATTAGCTTTGTTACCAAGAGAGGAGATATCATGAAATGTTAAAAAAAACCACAACAACAAAAAACCAACAGTTAATTGATTTTTATGCAACATTTAAGCAAAGTACAGCAAGAAAAACCTTACCAAAAGAAGGTAAATTAAAAAAAGGCAATAGATTGTTATAATGAACAATTTTGTCATGCCAAAGACGAAACTAATTTGTCAACACTTTAGTGTAAGTATTTTGAAAAATATGCATTTGCCTCACAACAGAAAGAAGGTAACAAAATAACCCAAATGCTTTTCCACTTGCATTAAAGCTGTACAAGGCAAATAATTTTGCCTCACTGCTGTGGGCAAATTTCCCTTCCCTGTGGGTTTTTATTTGCCACTTAAGAGACAAAAGATAGCTGGAAAATAAGGAAAAACTTGGTAGAATTTGGGGGAGAGGAGACAGCAGCAAAACTGTAAACAGGATACGTGGATTGATCTGAAAGCCTTGTGCTAGCACCCTAGAGCAAAGAACTGTGGTGGACTTGGAACATCCTTTCCCTCAGATCTTATGTTATAGGGTTATATACTTAAAAACAACAGTTGCCTTTGTTTTGTTCCATTTTTTAAAACGATCTTTAATACCTTTTCTGAACACACATTTGCACTAGCAGCGATCAGTCACCGTAATGCAGATCCAGCTTCGCCTGATCGGAGCAGCGCTGTGGTCGCTGGGTGCTCATTCCAGCAAAGAGCTGCTTCGTGCCCTGCATGTGACTAGGGGTGTATTGTAAGAGGAAAGAAAGTTTGGATTTACGGAAAGTGTTCAGAAGTTAAATCTGCAAACTGCTGTCCTCACTAAAAAAAATATCTATTAAAACACCAGCTGGGGGGGGGAAAATTTGTTATTTACATGCTGGCACTTTTTGCTACTCCTGTTGGAATAACGTACCACAAGATGGGGAAATAGAGCAATAATAATAATATCCAACACCAATATGCGGGAGATGTCACTGTGAAGGGTTACAGTATTTACTAACTGTGAAAGAATAATAAAATACTACATAGAACTCAAGTTTGGTAAACATTTTCAGTCCCTTATATCAACCTCATTGTTCAAATGCTTTGCTAGTTAAGCGCCTGATAGAATAGACTATTTCAGTTGGAAGGGATCATCACAGATGATCTACAATGATCATCCAGTCCAACTGCCTGACCACTTCAGGGCTGTCCAAAAATTAAAGCATGTTGTTAAGGGCATTATCCAAATGTCTCTTAAACACTGACGGGCTTGGGGCATCTACCACCTCCGTAGGAAGCCTGTTCCAGCACTTACTTCTCTCCCTGGAGAAAGACTTGCTTTGGTCTGGTCCGGTCTAAACCTCGCCTGGCTTTGAGCCATTCCCACGCTCACTGGATCCCAGGGAGAAGAGATCAGCACCTCCCTTTCCCCTTTTCCTCTTCATGAAGCTGCAGAGAGCAATGAGGTCACCCCTCAGCCTCCTTTTCTTCAAACTAAAGAAGCCCAAAGTCCTCAGCTGCTCCACCTGGCTAATAGGACTACATATACAATTTCTTAAAAAAACAACAAACAAACAAAAAAACCCACCACCTCACTGCCCTAAATGACAGCACAGTTCACTACAAAGACTGGAAACAGAACAGCACCACAGGAAAAAGAATGCTGGCTGAAGGAAAGAATTACTAACTCATTAAAGACAAGAGCTTTAGTTCACCAGACTGCTGTCGTTACGTTTCACCTCTAAAGGAGAACATTCGTTCTTCAGTTTGTCATTTATGCACAGAAAGTTTCATCTGATGCAATACAGGGCTGCCTGTTCAAGAGATATTTTATGCAAGGTGACTCTATGGAAATGAGTCACCAGTTATGTCCAGCTGGACACCATTGATACACCAGGTATGCTTTATTTCTGTTGCACCGGAAAACTAAGTACCAGCTCTTCCACCATCATAGGTATAACCATGAATAAAGCACCTTCCAAACCAGATGTTCCCTCTTCATTCTGGGCCAGAAAGGAAATACATAAACTGCAGGTACTCTCAGGACAACAGCAGGTTTCTGCGCAGACCTGCAGTGAAAGGCAGTTTAATTAAGTCCTTCATGCAGTGGGAAAAAAATACTGATTTCCATCCTCGGTTACTTCCACTAATTCTCACTAAATTTAAAGACACTGCTTACCTTAATAATTCAAAATATAACTGGCCAAAAAAATATTCCTACATTTCTTATTCATCACTACCATTAATGATCTTAAATATCCTGAAGAAAATACATTTAAATGATCCTCTTATTAGGTAATAGGATTACCAGCAGCTCCTAAACCAGCCTATTTTGCCAATGGCTTTATTTCAGAGTTATTCTGAGGTATGTTCATTTTTAACTTCAAAAAAAGAAGTGGTATTTTAAACCTCCATTTGACCTAAAATGAAAGCTGATAATATATTTTCAGTTGCCATACTGAAAAGTATGGCCCTTTCAGCTTTTACGGAGGAATTCCTGTCCAGCAGCTATGAAACAGGGTCTCAGAAAAACAGTTACACTCCTCTTTTCCTTCTCCCTTTTCTCACTTCCTCCAAGATGCTGCTTCTAACCATAGCAATGAGAAAATATCCTACATGGGAAGGTACAGCCACTTACAGTAAGGAGCCACAACGCACACAAGTCATGAATTATTTCCCCCGACTTGCTATTTCTCCTGGAGAAAAACGCTCATCTATCATCCGGCAGTAGCACAGGCAACAGAAGTGGGCAGATTCTTGAAATGGAGCTACATTTTCCCTGCCAGTGACCAGGAACAGGTTCCCCTGCATAGCTCAACATGATTGCAAGAGAGAAAATAAAAAAAAAAAAAAAAAAGCCATGGAAGGCAAGATTTACTGGTCAATTAGACCAACAACTTCTAGAATACTGCTGAGAGTTCTCATCTGGCTCCTTGAGGATATTGCTTCATTTCAGAAGGAATCACTTAAAAGACCTACCTGCTAGATTTGGAGGGAATACCAGCAATGCAAATACAGAAATGTTATTCTCTCCGTTCTTAGACAAGTATCAGATTTAATATGTGAATATGCTGATTATTTTTATGTCCTACTTTGCTTTTTCCATCCCTCTAGTTTTATCATTATTATTTTGGTGGGTTTTTTTAATGTGTAAGAAAAAATCCAAACAATTGCCTTTTACCTACTGGAAATGGGAGAAGTTCTTCACAAAAGATTTTCTGCTATGATTACCAAAAATTAAACAGAACCTGCACAGGTCCCTTTAAAGGGAAGGTTATTCTTCTGCGTTCCATCAGGGAAAAAAAATCCTTCACTTCCAGGGCAATGGACAACAAGAGACTAACTAGCAAAGCTACATATGGAAGAGTGTATCAGTAAGAAAATAAAATCTTTTAACTCAGGCCTGCTTCACCCCATATTTTTACAATACTTACCTAAAACAACAAAGTAAGTTTCTCCACAACTGCAAAAGGGACTCTCAGGTTTTTGGATGGTTCTGGTAACTGGCAGCAGTCTCAGCAACAGATGATCAGTTCAGCTTCAGCACAGAACTGTATTTTAAGAGGAGAGATTTACCCGGCAGGCCAAAGGCAGCTGAAACCTGTATTCATTCCCGCAACAGCCCAGCCACAGAAGGAAGTCCTTCCTGAAGAAGGTTAATTCAGACTGACCACACATTGAATCAAGAAATATTTAGCTCCAGGAATCATTGTGCTTCATCCTCTAAGCAGAGTATATTAGCGTAGTAACTATTAGTAGTAGTACAATAAAGTAGCAAGAGCAATATGACCATCAAGAAATGGCTTTTATAAAAATATGAGTAAAGGCTGGAATTTATTAAAAATCAAAAGATTCAAATGTAGTGAGTTCTCAGCTATTTACAAGGGAGCTATTCAAGGCTCTGCCTTTCTTTTCCACTGCTGGTAGGAGCAAAGCTTCTGAAGTCAAGTCCAGCTCTCTGAACAAATCTATTCAAAAGCTCTTCAGAAGCGAAGAGCCAAATTTCCCTGGATTTGATGCCATTCCACATTTATTTTTTGTTATTTCTACCCCTCCCCATTTTACCTTTCCAAAAGCTAAAATAGACTGCGTACAGAAACTTGGGGGATCCTGCACAGAATAAGTCTTGTCATGGGCAGCAGCTGCTCCAGGGTTGACAGTGGTAGGTGTGAGGATTCAAGAGAGATTAAAAAGTACCAAGATGCATCACAGGGGTTTTTTTTCTGCTGTCTTCACAACTGTCATACTGACACGGTCTTGTCAGCCACTTATGTGATCTGGCTTGGCTTATGTCAGACACATAAGCGTAGCAAGAGGTGATGATTTTGTTGCATAGATGGCAGTCAGATGGATGAAAGTTCCTTTAGTAATGCTGCAACTCCATGAGTCTGCTACTTGTCCAAGGACAGTGCTACTTCCCTGCCCAAATTGAAAGACTAAACTGAATTCTGAATCCATGACAAAATATTCTTGCCATTACACAAAACAAAGCTCAAACAGGCAACAAGAATGTTGTTTTCTTAGAAATAAGTTAAAAAAAAATTGCAGAGCACAGGAAGAGGACCATGATGCTCTATGGCCAATAAAAGAACAAAGTTATAGGCTGAAAATGCTACTGAAAGAGTAGAAAATACAGAAGGTTTCATTTCAGAACACAAGGGAATGCCCCCAAAAGAGTAAAGTGCTCACTGCTTAGGTCATCAAGGGAAAATACAGGGCTACAGAAAGGAGACATGCCATTCAAAAATCTGTACCCTACAGAACAGGCAACTATTTTAAAATATGTTCCAATGACAATATTTCAAAATATAGGCTTGAAAATACTATAGCACCAGTCCTCTCATCTCACTACAGTGTGCAGTGCAGTACTGGACCCTACATAGCTTCTAATCAAGGAACAGACACTTGACAAAAAAGAACTGTATCTATGAATAACAGCCTTGAGAAATTCCTATTACCAGTCCCCCTTCCTGCATCTTCTAAAAAGCCTCAAATCATTGCTTGTACTCTTTGCAGAGTAAAATTCCATGCTCGTCTTTCCCCAACACCTGAAAAATGATGCTGTTCTCTCTGGCATATAACACTTAGCTCTTCTGCCAACAAGGAAGCCATCAAGCACCAGTCAGTTTTTCAGCTACTTCTGGCTCATTCGTTGATTCTGGCCTGGTACCTCACCATCTTAATTTAATTCTTGAAAGATGCCTTCATCTGTGAAGTACTACAGACATTTCATTGCCACAGACAACTAGCTGCAATTTATGGATGGAAAAGACAAGCTTCTTCGTGAAGAAATAATGTATTTTTCATGTTTTACTCATTTTTGCCTTGAACACTAGCTGAAGAAAGAGCATCCTTCTTCTCCACTTGGCAGCACTGGTTTTCTTCACACCAGCTTTGCCTCAGTTTTTCCATCAGGATGACAGTACCAAACACGGAGGCAAGAAAAATAGTGATAAACACGCAGAACCGAAAACTGCACAACATCACAAAAATAAAACAGAGTTGAACGTGCTCCTATTTGTGCACCATCCAAAAAACACTGAAGGAACCAGCATATCATTTTTATTGAAGTCCTGGTAAGAAATTGTCATAAATTTACCAAGGTGGCTGACATTGCTAGTTCAGTGCCTCCTTTCAAGGAGAGATCGATTCAAGCATCAGATCCACATGCTTGACCTCAACAGTAAGTACAGGTCAAAAACAACTGTCAAGGAAAGATGCCAGACACAATTTGTGACAGCATCAGAAAGGCAAATTACCCCAGACAAATCTTTCTGGCAATTACTGATGGTTAAAAGGAAACCACGGGATACCTTATCCATGCAGATATGTGGGGAAATACTAGTTCAGATGGGGATTAGTACAGGTACTATAGGAACGTTAAAGAATCTGAAGGGAAGACAAATCAGGTTATCCTTGAAAGGCAAACCACTGGGCTGAAAGTGGCTTGAATTATTTCCTCCTAATACCTCAGTTCAGTGAAAATACCTTCAGTTCACAGAGTGGTCTGGCAGCATTGATCACTCCATTAGACTCAGTAGTGCCAAGGATGCCATCACTGAGCCCCACCAAACCCCACAAAATTGTAATAGAAAAGAGGAGACAAGTAATCCAGAATGATCAACGTCCATGTTGTCTGTCCTCATGGGAGGAACTTAATCAGGCCAGACAAGGTCAGGGGATTCAGTTCCAGGGGTCATTACTATAACATTCATCTTCCTTCCAACAGTGCAGCCTGCCAGGAAGCCTTTTGCATAGCACAATTCTCTATTAGTCCTCACATCTTTTGCATATTTATACTGAAGAGTCACCTTTTTCCTTACTGGACCTTCATCATTAACTGCTCAACTCAGTGCAGTAGCACTATGCCATTAACTCTGTGACTATTACCTGCACATACTTTTTTAAAAGCCTAAGCACCATTCATAATCTGCTTTTACAAATTCTGGAGAACATTCAAGCTCAGAAGATGAGGTGAGGCATTTTGCACGCTCCGCTACTTTGACTGAAGGCCGCTTACCTGTCTTTACTTCACAGCCATATTTAAGCTTCACTCTAAACTGGTAGAGAGACAGAGGACTGGAAGATCTCTGTATGCTACGTGTCATTGCTGGCACGGGAACGAACAACCATCGAATGGCCATGAATACCTCGGGGCTGGAAGTTGAGGCTCACAGCTAGCAAAGGAATGACTTTTCAACTGGGCTCTCAGCAGATGTTTTATCCTCAGTACTTTTAACACTTGTGTGCTAGAGCACCGTCAGTTTATTAAGCAGATTATATGTCTTATTATCATCTGTAACAATACTGGTCTTAGGCTTGAAGATACAGAACGTTCAATGGGGTTCAGCTTCCTCTGCTTCAATGTTAAAAACTGTCCTCTGTTTTCCTGGTTTTCATAGACCTAATCCCCAAATGTACTCTGTTCTAGCAGCATAAAAGAATTCTGCAAGTCAGATTTTATGATTCTTTAGGCCACTAAAGTAGTAACAAGATGACTTTAAACAAATAAATGAAAAATCAATTCACCCTGTATTTACTTAAGTCTTTTATCTTCAGTCTTTCAAGCTTAATTCAGCTCTTTTCATCTGAACTTTGCAAATTTTATTTATATATTTCCACTACTGAGAAACTGTAGATTATAAAATACCTATTCTGAGTTCCCAAAATAGTATAGCTAGAAACACTCAAGTATGCTTAACTTTAAGCAAGCCTGTGAGCAGCCCTAGCGACCTTGATATTCTCGTATCTAATGCACTTTGTCAAACTGCAGCTACAAAGAAACGCTAACACATTTCTTTATTACTAAAAAAAAGAAAAAAAGTCCTTTGCTCCTCTGCTCAAACCCGCACCAGAATGAATGTGGCCTGCTGCTCTGCACTTGCTGCCACGCTCCACTGCAAACACACCTATTTCAGTAAATGTCAGACTATCATTGTTTTCCAAAAAGTATGACCTGCCTATAGTACCTCTAGACCTCTTTTTGCATTACTCTCACCACCTGTTTCAGAATGCAGAAGCCAAGCCCGCGTACTACTTCATTAAGCTGTTCTTCAACTCGTGTCATCTGGCCTTTTCATCAAGGCTGACTGAGCAGCACAAACCCCAAATAAAAGATGTCCCTGCAGCCACATAATCAACTGCTCTACCCGGTGCCAGTATCACAGCCAAGCTCCTTTCCTGCAATGGCTTACAGGGTACCCTGCATAATGGTGGGGCAACACAACAACAACAGTTACCAGTCAGCCGAAAGCGCTTGGCAGTGAATGGGAACAATAAGCAACTGTGAGTACTGAATTGTGAAAATCTGGACTCTTTCTGCATTGCATGGAGTGCCAAATTGTCAAGTCAGATAAGCTAGGACAAGCACTTCTTTCCAACTTCCCCATGATACAGAGTCAGTCCTGTCAGGCAGTTTCACTCCTAGTCTCTCCTTGTTCACCGAACAGGGAGAAGTGTACTTCGGCCCTCTGGAGACCACTGAAGGAGGAGGAAAACAGGAAGAAAAAAAAAAAAAAGACTTGTTTCTGACATAATTTTCTCAAAGTGCATAGCTGCCCAGAAACACAAAAAGAAGTAAGTTCTAGAGAGAAGTACGACAAGCAGGGAAAAGAAACAAAACAGGATGGAGACAGGGCTGGTTCAGGATAAGAGAAAGAAGGGTTACAGACGGGTATTATTTTAATATTGAGAGAGAGAGATTAAGAATCCTCCAGGTGAATTAAAATGTACCAGTATTTCCCTGGTATGTAGCAAACCTCGCTGAACACCAGCACTATATATATAAACAAAATAAAATATTAAAAGTAGTAGCTTTACAACCAAATCCGTTTCAAACCCTTCAGACACCCTGAACTTCTTATAAAACACCGGTGACTAAGTGCATTTGCATTGTTATAGGTAGAGTTCTTCTATTTGCCTTCACCCATAGTCAGGTGCTGCTCAAGGCAGTCTTTCTCACAAGACTGTAGTACCTGAGAAGAAGGATTTTTAAATTATATTGATGGATAGCTATGAGATCTCATTTGCAATGACAGCATCACAAGGTGAATATATGCAGAATCTGGTGACACTCCTCAAAATCTTCACCCCTCTACACAATAACAAAGTTTATTGACCTGCATAGGTGTTTAGCGAACACTGGCAAAGCCTGGAGGAATAAGAGCAATAGAAGCATTGCAACCTGCAGCATACACCTGGGTTTATGCAATACCCAAATGCCAGCAAATTCATACTGATGCCATTCCTCAATCTGCTAAAAATAGCTTTGATTGCTTTAACAACAGAGAATAGCATTCCAAATAGCATGGCAGGATCAAAAGAATTAGGGATGATAAATTAGGCACTAATAGAATGAAAAGGAATGTGATTGAAAAAAAGCTAATCCTATAAGAAGAAAGTACCTTTGGCCACGCATAGAAACACCTCTCCTCATTCCTGCAAAAGGCAACACCAATACATAAAACTACTGTAAAAGTCTGAGTTAGCTCAATGACCTGCAAGAGTTTAACCAGAGGGGTGGGACAAGAGTGGTTGACAAAACTGTTTGATACTTCTGAGTTCCATGTATTTACATAAGCATTTTATTTGAGATCTAGAGAGGGCTTCCAAAGTAATCTTCACCATCCTGACTTACTGTAGCAGTCCTGGAGTGCACCATGAGGATGTTTTCCAGAAAGATCTACAAAAGGATGCACATCAGACCCTTATACTTCATGTACTCCAATTGCTAGGGGGTGCTGAGTCCCCAGGACTGGACCAGCCTAGTTACTTGTACTGAAAAACACAAACAAACCCAAAACAACTTTAAAATATATATATTTAGAGTTGTTGACAGGTGAGTCAGCAAAGGCTTCTAAAGCTTTATTACCTCCAAAGCAGGGAACTGAATCTGACTGTTGATGGCTATTTGACAACATACAAACTCAGTATACTAAAAACTTAACTTGAAAAAAGGCAAATATAACAGAGGAGAAAATGGAAAGAAGATGAAGGGTGAAGGAACATCAGCTAGGAAAAAAAGTACAGAAAACAGATTCCAGGCATGTTAATACAACAAAAATGACAACCTCTACACAAAAGGAAGAACTGTCATTTGAAACTTTCTGGCAACGCAGCAATAAGACAGAAAGAGTTCTTCAGCAGTTTATTTCTCAACTTGTAATAGAAGCACAAAGCACAGAAACAGCCACTTTATTAGGAGTGGAGGCAGAAACAATTTCATCACTATATAGAGGGGAAGGATGTTATTGTCTACTCAAGGTCAGCTCTTCTGACATGTCCAAGAGCGTCAACAGCAAAGCATGTCAAGGGACTGTTTCCAAACTGTCTCCTAGTACTAAGAAACTTAACTTTTATCCCAAGTTATTCCATGGTGCACTTGCACTCAGCACATCAGAGCGAGAAGTCTGACAGTATTTAGCTGCCTTTCTCTGCCTGTTCTGGCAGGGAAATAGCAACACTCTTCCTGGAACAATGGTTAAGAAGAAAGTGATGCTTCCAAATGGAATCAGCATTAGGAAACTAAATTCCTGGGATAAAGGCAAGGAGCCTTGGCATTGCAATAGCTTTTGTCAATATCATATTTCCAAAGCCCGGTTACTTAAAAGTAGACTTGATGCTTCCCAGGCCATCTCTTACTCCTGCAGTATCTTAAAATTAAAGTGCAAATCTTGCTACTTACCATTCACCAACTGACTTCTTACCCCAGACGTGATTTTTCTACTACAACTAAGATCTGGAGCTATCAGAGTATAAGAAGCCCCAGTTACTAGTTAAGATAGGAAAGATAAAAAATATATACCTGGAGACCTGGCCCAGGTTGTCTGCGCAACTTCAGACCTGAACATGCTCAGAAATGTCAGCACTGACTTTTAGCCTTCAAATATTTCTGCAATTTTCCTGCCTGTCCACCCTCCATACGCACTTCCTTAAGACTTTTGCATTCAGTTTAATTAAAGCAAAGCTATAGGCAAACAAATTTTTAATCATGTGCTTTCCCCACCAGCAGTTTACACCTGTTTTCCAGAGCAGAGGTAGAAGTAGTAGCAGCAGTCTTGGATGAGCACTACTAAATGCTGTGACTGACCAAGTGCCATTTGCAACATTTGGTGGTTTTTCTTGAAAAGCAAAAAAATATCAGTTTATTTTTTCCAAGGGAGAAACTGTTAGCTGATGTCAGGAAAAGAAATGCAACCCAAATGCAACTAACACCCTGCTTGCGTTTACACAGCACACGCAACAGTAACTTCAAGTAAATCACTTTCTTCATTTCATCTGAATATCCCTCAGATAACAGCATTTTAAAAAAAAAAAAATCATCTTTGTTAACCGTTTTATTGCTCAAAGCACTTCATTAAACATCACTCACCTCTATACACTATCCACAATGGATGACTGCATATTTTGAATAGGTCTTTAACAACTCATGGCCAAGCTGAAGGTAAATGCTATTTAGACCAAAAGCTTGTTGTGTGTACTTGCATGGTTTCCTCAATCTCCCACCATTTCCACTCCAACAGCATATTCTGGTGCATACAGAAGTAAAACTGGAGCAAATGTTTCCTATGGCAATGAAGTATCCAACTTTCAGCTGTAACCTGATGAACTCTTCACAGCTAAAGGCCCGTCTCTGAAGCCAGCACAAACACCTGCCAGATCTGAAGTTCCTGCTCCAGTCATTAATATATTGAAACAATTTGACAGAAATACTTGGTTTCAGACACTAATAAAACTGTTTGTTCTTACTTTGTTGTCACTACATCTACTCTGCAGAAAGAAGCGCAAGATACACTGACACAAAAACACAAGTGGTAGCACAACTTTGAGCCCTGGGAGCTGGATGTGGATAAAAATTGTCTTTCAGCAATCTTGATGGTACCTGAGGTACTTCAGAGGATATTCAGAGGATAGCCACCTTCTCAGGCCAGGATGAATTTTGACACACTGGTAACTATATATTAACTGGTCCCACCTCCCCTGCAAGTGCTCTGGTCTCTGATTCCTGCAATAGGGCTCTCTTCACACACCAGGAAAAAGCCACAGGCTATTCCCTCTGTGCCTTCTGCATTTACAGCTCTGTAGAGACTTTTCAAGATCCCCCTCCTATTAATCCTAAACAACAAAACAGACATGAAAAGATCCCACTAACAGATAGGAAACTACACTCTTGTTATGGATCTCCCATGGATAAAGAGGCAGTAGAGGAACATTTTAGAATTATACTTACGAGCTTCTAAATGATTATTCTGGCTGCTATGCCAAAATCCAAAAATTATTAGCTAAAGTACTAGCTCTGAAGCCTCTGGAAAAGGTTAGAGACTTATTGGGACAGGAAGAATGCCAGGAAATAAAATTTCTGGTAAGTAGTCACATAGCATGACATTTTACTTACCCATAAAGTGCAACACTTAATATCCTCAGTTTTATTTATATTTGCTCTTTATGGAGTGGTATATACTCTCTTTAAAGTAGAAAGTATTATCTTAATTAGCATAACATTTTGGTTTTAACATTATAGAGGTTTTTCTTTAGATAATCACTATCGCTGCTGCAATGCCAAGTGAAATCTAGGCACATTTTTTAAAACGCTTACCTGATTTGTAGCTGGCACCATAAAGCAAAATGCAATAGAAATTATTACAATTCAAGCAGTCAACTATACCAAAACTGACAGTTGCTCTTCATGCACACTAACGAATTACAATTACATTCTGCATTTCTGTCATCTTCGAGCAGCTGAAAGATCATGCTGCTTATAATGGCACAGATTTTGTCTTTAATTACAACTAAAACTCTCAAGACAATCTTATGAATTATGGTAGAAATGAGTTATTTCAGTTTTTTTAGAGAGTATATGTTTCTTCCCAGGACAGATAGGGCTTGAGAAAACAGTACCATTACTCACATTCAGGAGTAATTCATTTGAGGACTCAAATCACAGATATTTAGAGATAATCATTCATGTCTAACCTCTGCAGGGGTAAAATACTTTCCAGGACAGGTAAAAGTGTAAAACAGAAAATCCAATATCCCTGTCATAAAATGTTAAAAAAAAAAGATTAAAAATGTATTGCAGACAAAATTACATATTGGACAGAAGCAGAATGACCAGTATATTCAAACCACAGACCCAAAGGGGTTTGTGGTGTGTAGATAGATATATATATATATATAGCTAGATAGATAGATATAAAATATGTGGTCAATCATTACAGCAGAGGCTCATTTTGTGTACTGAAGTTAATGCTGATTTTAAACTTGAGTCTCAATGTGGCCAAAAGGAGTCTTTAATCTATCTAGCTTTCAAGTTGTATTGGGTGTAGGCATCAAGGTTTTGGTAGCAGGAGGTGCTGCTGGGGTGGCCTCTTTGAGAAAGGACTAGAGATTGCCCTGTGCTGGACACAGCCACGTACAGCTGGCTCCAAGAGACTCACCACTGGCCAAAGCTGAACCCATC
Source organism: Baryphthengus martii (assembly GCA_013396935.1). Classification (NCBI taxonomy): domain Eukaryota; kingdom Metazoa; phylum Chordata; class Aves; order Coraciiformes; family Momotidae; genus Baryphthengus; species Baryphthengus martii. The sequence goes on along the minus strand of VWZK01000007.1, from coordinate 44,138 downwards.
AGCAACGCTGGTGGCACCTCTGTGGTAATATATTTAAGAAAAGGTTAAAAAAACCAAAACCAACGCACAGCAGCTGTGAGAGAGAAGTGAGAAAATGCAAAAGGAGCAGCACCCGCAGACAGGTCAGATAAGGAAGAAAGTGCCAGAGTAGAGATTCCCCCTGCAGACCATGGTGGGCACAGCAGAGCAGATATCCACCCAGCCTGTGGAGAACTTGCCATTGCAGCAGATGGATGAGCCCTGAAGGAAGCTGCAGCCTGTGGAGAGTCCATACAGAAGCAATTTTTCTGGCAGTTGTGGCCCATGGGCGACCCACACTGGAGCGGTCCATTTCTGAAGGACTGCACCCTGTGAAATGGACCCACTGGGGTTGTTCTTGAAGAAATGTAGCCTGTGGGAAGGACTCCCATTGGAAAAGTTCGTGAAGGACTATAACCTGTGGGCAAAGAACCAACGGTACAGCAGTAAAGTTACTGAGGGGATGTTAAACAGGTCTCCGTCAATCTTCCAGAGGTCCAGCAAACCCTGAAAGAAACAAACATTATCAACCCACAGCTTACATGTAAAGTAAGCAAGCGGAGGGTACTGGACCAATATAAGAATTCTTAAAAAGGAGCATGCTGGTTCTTTTAGCCTCCTTCTAACTTTAGGGTTCATAAACGCCTCAAGAGTTCACTACCTAGTACAACTCCATGATTCAACCAATGTGAGACTCATTCTTCAAACAACTGGCAACACAAAGATAAAAAAAAAAATCTGCGTCTGTTGGTGCCGTGCAGGTTTTCCTCTGATCTACATATCTGCATCTGTTTATTCACAAAATACTCTCGGTTCACCATTTTGACAAACAGCACAGAATACATTAATTCCTGGTTAATATCATTATTCAAGGCAAAACTTTTTTGGACTGGTCAAAACACAATCAGCTTCTTACGCTCAATGGCTCCTTTCTCTATTTTCAGAAGCATAGAGAACAGGGAGGTTTTTTTCTACCAGAAATAAAAAATAAAAGTTTACTGGCTTTGTCTAAAATGTTTTTTTCCTGAAATTTCAAGATAATAGTACCGCCTAGTGATTCTAATTAAAGCAACTGATGCTTCGCTGTAAATACATGCTCATCACGGTATGTACGCCATAAATTTTAGGCAAGTGCGGTATTGTTGTCTTCTGGCTTTTCAGGCCTGTCTGCTTCTTCTATATGTCAGCAAGTAAAATGATCTGTAGAAAGCAAGACAGACACCTAATTTTTAGAGGTACGTTGTCCAGAAAACAAGGTGTATCAAACAGAACTGCGAAGAGAGGATAAGGAGAAGGAATGCAGGGAATAGCCTCAGGGTCTTCCTGCCACTTCTAATAAAGTCAAGTCTCTGAAGACAATACAGGCACTGCAGGGAACTGAGGAAGCTGCAGAGGGAGAGATCTGGTGACATCAACTTTGCTGTCAGTTTGCTGCTTGCTTGGAGCCAACCACCCATGTCTTCCAAGGTCTGGACTTTGCTATTATGATCAAATGCTTGCAAGTATAATTACTATGGGCATAACTTTTTAGTAAGCACCGATAAGGAGAGCTTTGTAGAAATGTGCATAAATTAACTGTATAAATGGTAACTGAGCTGAGGTTTCAAGAAGGGAAGTTTCAGTTGATTTGTGGAGGTGAACCAATACATCTATGGGTCAATTAAATATCAATGCCATTTTATTTCTACTTTTAAAGACTCTGCCCAGTCCTAACACAGACGTTATTGCCTTATGTTCTGTAGAGCCTAGGGCATCCCTCCCACACACCCAACCTGTCCTCACTCTCTCAGCCACAGCTATATACGTTGCCATTTCCAAAGGAATATGCTTGGGAACATGAAAACAATTTCCCAATAGAGTGCTAAAAGAAGACAGTTAAAAACAGCTTGCTCATTGACAACAGTCCTCTTCAACCAGCAATACATCTATAGACACACAGAAGGATGGGAAATAGGAAGAGGAAAGAATTAACTCACAGGCTCTTTCCATGCCATCAAAAAGAGAAAGTATTTTATCCTCCCTTTATGTACCTGATAGATGTGAGGGCGCTGATTCATTTTTGTTGTATAAAACAGTTCTTGCCCACTGAGATAACCTGTATTTCTTCCTGCTAATCCAGGCCCTAACTCTGCAACTTGCTTCTCATGGTCAGTCCTCAAAGATCAAACTTTGCTGATCTAATCACAGAACATTTCCCAAGTTATTTAAAAAGACTAATATATGCAACAATGAAAAATACATGAGCCATGTACGGCCTAGTAAGTTCTTAAAATTATGGAAACACTTTTATCACCCAAAGCAGCAGAGTCTGTGAAATCTGGAATAAAGTAGTAGAGAAATAAGCTTATTATCCATAGAGGGAAACCTAATCTTAAAATATTTCAGACTAATGAAATATCAAGGCACAGCCCACTTTTGTTATAAAATGGAAATTATTAGACTACAGGAGTCGCAACGGAGAATAAATCCCCTTTTGTCCAAGTTTTGAGCCTGTAAGCAGTTCCAAGGCTAAGTAAGGTGACGTCAATGTCTATACATCATGTCTACAACAAGTTTCAGCTACCGTCTCTGAATTACCACGGAAAACTGTCATTCTACTGTGAACAAATGGAGCTGCCTTTCTGGGACAGGAGTAGAAAAAGCATCATGCAAAACAAAGGTCTCTGGTATTTACCATTTATGAAAGATAACCCAATAGCACAGAAACACATAAATTCATATTTTATGGTCTACTGTTTTTTAATTCTGGTTTTTAATTGTTGTAACATAATTGAGCATGATTCATCAATGCATTTCCAAAACACCTAAAGAGTTTTACTTGTGTTATAACTTGCCAAATGTAAGAAAATTTTCCATGAACAACGTGGCATCAATTCAAAATTATGTGCCTTGGTTCAAGACTGACAATAGATTAACTATTACCTTAAAATTAGAAACAATTCAACATCACCAACCAAGTAAAGCACTTGTAGTGTTTTTAAGTATGAGAACTGTCCCACTGCTCTACAGGAGAAAGTTATAAAACATATGATTAAGTGCAACCAAATTAGGTACAAATCACAAAGATAAAGGAATTTCAAAAAATCTCCAAAGCATACTGGAAACAAACACGCTTGGGAGACACAAAAGGCTGAACCTTTTTTGCCAGAGTTTCTCTTTCATGTATGAAAAAAAAAAGCCTGCAGCTGATGCATTTTCAAAGGCAGAGATGAATTCTTACCTCCCGATGAAATCTTGCTTTTTAAAATCACCTCCAAAGTGATTATATAGAAGTTTAGTGTAAGTCTTAATACAAAACCAATTTTTGGCTGTATTATAAAATTAAACTTTCAACCTTCTTGGCAGCCTGATAAACGGCCACATACAAATGACAAATTCAAATCTCATTTCAGAGAAACCTCATATCCCCCTGAAAGTCTCCACATGGTACATCGACGGGAGACTGACAATAGCCCTGATACATAGCAAAATTATTTTCCTCCCCTATCCTCAGAAAAGCAGCACAAAACAAATCAAACAAAAAAAGCAGCAATTAGCCTCATCGGGTGGGCTTTGGATTCACAATAAGTGCGCAAAGAAGAGCCCACCACCTTGAGAAAACAACTCTGGTGAGGAAATAGGAAGAAAAAAGAACTGTTGAACTCTATGAAGAAAAAGCAAAAATGTTCATTTCTACAAAAGGGGACCAAAGATAGACACGGAGAGTTCGAAAAGAGGATTTTGTTCTGTGTCTTCCTTGTGCTGCGTGCAGGGAGAAGAAACCAGCACAGGAAGATTTCCAAGCCTTGTTGCACCTCCTTGGATGATCAGGAGATTCCTGTCAATGGCACCAGGAAGCACCACATGCCCAAGGTGGAAGACTGCACTGCAGTGACTGCAGGAGGCTGCGGGGGAAAGCTGAGGAGGAGAGAGATCCATCCACAGGACTAAAGAGGTTTGAACTGTAAAGCGCCATTTCTATGGAGAGCACCAAAGACAGGCGTCCGGTAGCTAGGAAGTACGTCTGACAGACACACAAAAAGGGCTGACTCACAGACACAAGAGGTTTGAAGGACAAGTCCTGCCTTTTTATACTGAGACAGGACATTTTTATAAATAGCCATCAGGGACAGTACTCAAAGTTATGAAAACTCAACCATTAAAGACATGTTCTCTACAGCTAGGAAATTTTAATTTACATTTTTAAGGAGGAAAAACCCATCTGTATTCCTTTGTCCATAAAGAAAATAAAAATAGAAAATGCAAAATAATGGGTGTGCCTGCTTATTACCCTGATGGGAAATACTGCTTGGACCTGAATTATTCCTTTATATCCATATATTATGCTTCTCGTACAATAACTGCATGTAGGAAAAAAAATACTTTAAACAAGTAACTTGCTTTATTTTATGAAACGTGGAACAAGGCTTTGTCTGCTCACAAGATGCAGACTACAGCCACTACCCTCAAGTCACCCCTAGAACCCCAGAGTAGCACAGCACCCAGGGAGATCTTTACTGGAACGGCCTTCACTTTCACTCCAGAGAGGGTGAACACTGTGGAACTGCTTCAGCAAGCAACATTTAAATGTCTGAATAAACCCCAACTTAACCCCAGATCTTCCCTGGAACACAACTAGAGTGGCTCAGCATCTGGCAGGATTGAGCCCTAAGGACATATTCAAGAGGAAATTAGCAATTTCAATTTAAATGCTAATGCTTATTCTTCCCAGTGAAAACTGAAGTATAACAAGTGATCTCTTGTCACACACAAACAGTCTGGATTGTTATTTAATGATCATGACGAATAGTTAGAAAGCATGAAATGAAGTTAATAAATCTTCTGTTGAGCCTGAAATGTTCAGCAAACAAAAGTACTCAAAGTTTTCAAAAACTGTTCTGTCTGCTTTTCTTAAACTAAACTTTCCATGTTCTTCAGTCCTAGATCCACGGATTGGCACCACACAAATGAAAAAACATAAAATGCCCAGCTGCTTGAACAAATTTAAGATTTTTTTTTTTTTAAAGCTACCTAATCAATCCAAAACATATCATATTATACAAAATTTAAGTTTGTGCTTCAGCACCATTCACCACAGGATCTGTCTGCCTTCCAGTGATAAATTAAGATAAGATACACACTATGGAAGGAGTTCTTCCTCCTTCCTTACTTCAGCCTCCCGGGAGAATATAAATATAATTTGGTTTGTTGGGGTTTTGGCATATCTAAGCCATGTTCTGTTTTAAATGAAGGTAAGTTGAGGATGATTTTTGTTCGATAATTAAATTTTAACGATTAAGTAATTAAAACAATTGAATAATTTCTTTAAAAGTAGTCATAGAGACTGCCTTTTTCCCCCACACACGCCCCCACCCCCTGGGAAAAGGGAAGCTGATGAGCTTCCACACCCAAGCTCATGAGACTCCAAACCCTAGGGTGTCTGAATCTTAGCAGACAGCACTTGACATTACTTGGATAACTTTAATGAACTAGTCACCACTGAAAGGGCTACTCCGGTAGAAACTCACTAGCCGCTTCAGAAACTTTGAACAGTAAAACATCTATTGCCTGAGAAGCATCCCTTTTAGAAGCCTCTCCATGCACCAATGGAAAACGTTTCTGACTGACTTCAACTATGTAAAACTGATGCTGTCATTACTTAAGACATGAAAACTGCCTTTTTGTTGATGATATAAACACAGATGTGCAGGTGTGTGTATGCAGGAGAAGTAAAATGTTCTCCACGCACAACACCCGCAGTACAAAACATATACTTTTCAAGAATGAAGAAGCACGTGTAAACTACAATGGAAGCAATGCAGTTCTATTTCAATCTTATACACAATATACTTTGAGAGATATGCATCAAGCCTTAATATTAGGAATCTAAATGATGTTATAGTCAGCTGTAGAGACACATCTGGAATATTTCTAGAAAAAAAAAACGGAGTCTCTTAGAGGCTCAAACTATTCTTTGCAACCTAACCAATAAAGAAGAGGTTACAGATAATCAGTTACCTTCCTCTCTCCCCTTTTCTCCTCAGTTCACTGCCCCTTCAACAGAACAAGTCAGGTGGATGGTCTCAGTGCTTGGACACTGGGCTGGCGTCAAGGTACAGAAGATGCACCACATGAGATCTGTGGTGCTTGACCTGTCAATTCCGGCCAGCGGATGTGATGGTGTAAGTTGCATGATACCAAGTAGAACCTTCTTGTAACTCCTCATTCATCTCTGGAAAATTTTGTGCAGCACAACAGAAAACTAACTTGTGGCCGCATGAAATGCAAACTTCATCTGAGCTTGCTGGATCAGATCACCTCATCAAGTAAGTCAGGTCCATTCCATTTCCTCTACATATTTCTGCAATTGTAAAAGTCCCCTATGCCCTGAAATTCATTTTCAAAGACTTCGAGGTAGGTGGTCCAAGCTCAGAAGCACGTGAAAGCCAAACAAGCTGCATCCAAGAAGTAAGACTCTCCAACATACTAATTGTAGACAGAGCTGGTAGCAACTCTGATAGCTGCTAGGATACTAAAGGTTACTTAACTATGATTTAAAGATGAGCTTATAATGGAATTCTGCCAACTTTGAATCCTTCAGGCTGAATTCTTGCTAAATTCATGCTGAGTTTCATTTAAAAAAATATACTAAATGAATTGCACTACATCTATAAGACAAGAAGAGTTTGTGCTGTCCACAATCCCCATATATAATGCTTTGTGTATTTGAACAAAATATAGAACCTCTTATAACCTCTTTATGAAGAAACAACATCTAGGTATTTCAGAGTAGAACCTTGAAACGTGACAGAACACGTCATCCAATGCTAAAAGAAATGCCTAGTGTGGCCAATTTGAAAAATCCGAGATCATCTCTCTAAACTGCAGGTGGCTGAAGACTATAGCTTGGATTAGACAGGTCAAAGGAAAAAAAGAGTAAGAAGGCATACAGGCAAATGAGGGACAGGAGCAAAGGAGAGTGCTGGGCAAAGTCTGAAAAAGGTGATGCTACAGTGGTCAATAGACCACAATAATTTATATTAAATATAAACACATTCCCTTCCACTATCTGGTTGACTTCCTGTGCACACTAAACTCAGCTTGCACATATGTGCATTCTGAGATGATCATACCACACTTTCCCTCTCACAGGACCCCTGGCTTGCTCTCTCCACTCAGTATATGAATAACGACAGCACGACAAACTAAATCTTATGCGCAGGACATCTGCTTCATCTACTGCATAGATGGGAAAGCATCAGCAAAAGGGCAAGACAAAACCCAGGGCGTGGAAGTTTCAAAGAGCTGCAAAAGACTGTCAAAATCTTAAGTAGGAATTGTCTAATCTAAGAAAGAGTTTTCAAACACATGTTAAAAATGTATTTCCTACTACAGGAGAGCAATCACAATCTTAAATCCCAGGTTAATGAAGCCACAGAGACTTGACAACTATCACAATGATTTCCAAAGAAAAAAAAAAGTTACACAAGCAATAGGTGAAGAGATTTTAAAGAAATTTGCACAAATACTTGAGACATTTAATGTCTCATAAGAAAACAATGGAAGCAAAAAGCAATTTTATTTCTTCTTTCTAAACATTGCCCTAAATACACCTGATTTACATTAACAAAATGTAACTTGAGACCCCAAGACCCTTTAAATTTCATGAGTATTAACTAAGTTTTAAAGTCTTATCCTTGAACTTAAATCACATCGAGCACATCTGTAGTAAAACAAAGTGGAGAAAAAAAGCTTCTGACCTATCCCTGTGCCTTGCACTGTAAAGACCTTGGGATGCACCCTCTGCCTGTTACTCGGCGAGGCAGGAACACTTCTCCGCTGCCAAGAACAAGCTCTCTCACCAGAACAAAACTGGTGCAGCAGAAAGAGGCCACACGGCCACAGCACTCAGCAGCAATGTGACCAAACCAAGAGATGAAGAACTCGCTTTCAGCTCCCTTTAACTTTGAAAGAACTGGAAGAAAACTTCCCCTAGGCTGACATATCCTTACCAATCAGAACAATTTATGGATTGACTTTTACAGATATTATTAAATTTGTTATACACACAGAGCAAATCTTCCTTAAATGCATACTTTCAAGTCTGACAAAGCTTCTCACTAGAAGACCTCAGCTGAGGAAGGGCTCGCAAGTAGGGCATCAAAACCATGCTTCTTACTGAGATTATTCCAGCATGACCTTTCAAGCACATGCACCTAGCTAGGTTAATTATTTTAAAAGAAACAAATCCTTGAAAATTAAACAAACAAACAAGTAAAAATCAAAGGTTGCATTCTCCTTTAAGCTCAAAAACAAGTCCCATGGAAATGAAGCAGGAAAAAACCCAGTTACCAGTATAAAAGAAGGGAGGTTAGAAAGCTACAATTAACAATCTGAAATACACCACGATCTCTACATGTTATCAAAATTCTTCTGAAATCTGGACATTTATTTAACACTCTTAAAGGAGAGTAAGAGCTTTGGGATCCAAGACAGTCAAGCTCTAAAGATGCCACAGTAAAACCAAAAGTAACCCAAACTAAAATAATTTCTTCTCTTCCTGCTAATTTTAAAGTGGATGGAATTGTATCTAGGATCTATTTTCCATTCTCTCAAGTTCAGTAAGCCTTCTGCAGTGAAATATCAGATTTTTCCCTTCCTTGCAAGGCAAATTATGCATAGATGGCAGCTCACTTTAAAAAAAGTGTGCAAATATATTTCAATAAATGGACTATGCGACCCACTTAAATTAAAAAGTTGACATGACAAATAGATGAAAACATGAATCCTCATTAACACCTCTGCTAACCTTAGCCCAGCTGTACTTTCACTCCTCAAGCTGTCCTTTACATCCAAAAAACAGAAGTGAGAAATGCTCAATAGAACTTAAGTACTTTGCTTGTAAAACGCATGATTTCCATAATAAGTGGGAAGATCAGAGTCTTGTTTAAACTTTGAAAAACAATTCTGTTAACAAACAAGACATTATTTCGTACGCGAAAAATCTGTATTTTGGAGATGCAGCAACTTCCAAACTTTTTTCATTTTGACCTGTTTCAAGATAGTAATCCTTGAAACCAACCAAAACTAACCTTACAAAGCAGTGGCACGGAGCAGTCAAGAACATATTATTCCACTAAAGTGCCTTCAGTTCCTGTGGCAGCTTTGGAAACTGCTAAAGTACAAAAAGTGACAATCCACACAAAGAAAGCATTTCCAAATAGGGAATATATTCACCAATACATGGGGAAGGGGCAAAAAAACCCAACCCATCACTGTGTGAAAATTCAAAATAAATCATTCACATAAATCATTAACAATATTGTTGGCTCTTCCAATATTGCACAGGAAAGATATAAAAGGATATTAATGTTTAAAGAGGCAATAAGCAGGGCAAGAGAATAATGAAGACTAATAGGAGCTGTAGTGCAAAAGCTCCCAAAGGCCCTGTTCTGGATGGGAGTCCCCACAGTGCTATGTACAGCAACAAAGATGAGTCCCCATCTCAGAAACCATACAATCCAAAGGCAATTAAACTAAACTAAAATTAACTGGCATATTAATCTGATGTAACAGCTCTGTTTTTTAGATGCAATATGCTTTTGGAGTCTGTACTACTATCATTTCACCCTAGAGAAAAAGAGGATTACAATCCTTTTCTGACAACCTGATTCAGGGACAGTAAGGGATGGATGCTAAGGAAGAAGAAATGAAAAAAACATTCACTCTCTCAGTCATGAAGTGCTTGGCTCACAAATGCTGCTTATCCTGCAGCAGGGGAAAAAAGACTGCTTTCCTGTTTAAGTAGTAAAAAGCAGACTCCCCAGTTATATAACCTTCTTATTTCCCACCTTTTCTTTTTTTTTTTTTTTTAAGAAACTGAGTGTTTAATTTCTATAAAAATCACTTTAATCTACAAAGAAATTTTGTAAGTCCATTTCCATCAAAAGATTAGCCTTTCATTTGCATTATGTATCCTTTATAAAACACATTTTAAGAGAACGTTGCAAGAAAATGGCTGGAAGTCATCCCAGAACTACTGCCTTATATAGCTTTTCTGTAATTCAGGAGAAAGATACTGTAACATTATTCTAGACCGTTGAAATAGAAAAGAGCAAATCATTGTGGGTTCAGCATTTGCTGCCAGAACACCAGAAATGCTTTTTACACAGTAGGAACGTCTTTTAAAAAAATCACATACAGAATTCTTGGTCAAATTGAATAGATTTAACCAATTACCAGCAAGTTTTCTGTTCATTTTTGCAAAGCTGGAGGTCAAAAGGAGACTATAATCACAGTTCATTCACAACGCGATTAATATAATGTAAATACTTGGTCAAAAAAGTAGTAAGAGTAACCTTGTTCTCAACCAGTCTAATAGCAACGTGGAAAAGTCTATTACGGTCACAGACACTGAGAGAAAAAAGATCCCAAAATATCACCATGAGAACAGCCCTGACATGCATGCTGTTTAAAGATGCAAATACGGTAACAATTACAGATTGTGCTTTCAGGATCACTCCACTTTAAAAAGCTATAAATACGAGTATTTCTAAAATCCCACCATTCAACATTAAGTACTGAAAATTAAGTTAATACATCCTACTCATCCTTAATCCAGTAATGCCTTTAAGTTCTGATGCACCTAATTGCAAAGTATTGCTGTAGCTAAAGATTATCCCAAGCCAGATAGATCCTAAGAAATCCCTTAAGCCCCCTTCTTCCAGAGGGATGAAGCAAGACCTGAAGGTAACAACATACGGAAAATGCTTGAGAAAGTAGCAGCCTAACAAAGATACTAGAAAGCAGGGCAGTATCCAGAAAAATTAAGCTCTTAATAGAAAGCTTCCATTTAAATGGCATCTAGTGTCAGCTTTGTCAGTGACTGTCCATCACGCAGCCGCTACAGCCGATTCAAACCCTGTTTAGAGAGCTTGGAGCTCAGGTGCACAGCACAGAGAGCACCCGACGTAGCCAAGAGCCACCTTGAGGACAAAGCTGATAAAACCAAAAGCTGATTTTCTTGCTAGGAAGAATAAACACGTAACAAAACCCGACATCTTTCTTTATGAACAATAAAAACACAAATAGCAGCAGAAGTGGCTCCGTGCTCGTATGTTTATATGCACAACCCGGTACCATTCACTGGCTGCAGAAGCTCCCGTCACTGGACACTTGTGCGTGAGGCGTTAAGGGTGAGGCCAGGGACACACAGCACTTGCTGCACTCGACAGGACATTCATAGGGCTGCTTCTAATCCATCTCTGCTTGTTTGCTATGACACACTGCCCTCTCCACTGCCTAAAGCACAAGGCAGCGATCTAGTGCCCAGAGAACTCAGCGAGGTAGACATGAAGTCACCATCACAGGCCTTCCCAGACTTCTACTGTCCTCCGAGGTTGACATCTGAGTGTAGCCTGACGAGTAGCTCAGCGCTTGGAACCCCCAAATTGTGCATATATCAAGTTCCCCAAATCTAAAGTCCAAATATCCATTAACATCTTTGAGGTACCTTGGCTCCCTGGTGCCCTTTTCATCCTCGGCATCTGTAGAACTGTAGCTACCAAGTGCCAAAAGTCAGATTAACCTGCTTAGCACAGCTAACGCTCCTACAGTGTTAACATCAATGTGTTTAAATTTGACACTGAGTAATTAAACTAAATCATATGTATTTAAAGTGCACTGTTCCAAAGGCACTCTCAAATCACTGCAGAGCTGTAGATAATTATGTACAGCAGTCAGCGCACTGCAAAAAGATGAGGAAATGTTCCTGACAAAGTGAAGGGAGCTGGTGTGCTCTGAACATAATCTGAGGAGAGAATATGGGTGTTGCATAGCATATAACCTATAAATTAAGCTGTCAGTAAAAAGGTAAGAGAGGAATAGAGAAAATAAAGGCAAAAGATGAAAACCAGCTATTTCTTCAAATGAAGCTCAGCTGCCAAATCCCTTCCTATAAATCTAATTGTATATTTTAAAGTCCAAGACTACTTTGTTTTAAATATTATCTCCTAAATTTCAAAATCAGCACAGAGGACCATGTATTTCTTGATGCAGATTTGATAGGCTACTATATTATACTTCTAATGCTTATCAGTACGCTACAACAGCTAAATTACAAAAAAAAAACCAAACAACAAAGCTGTGTAAAGCCAAAGTTGTATCTGTAGAATATTTACCATGAATGCAAATGTCCCTAGAAAGTGAAAAAAAAAACAACACAAACTGGTGGGCAAAAAAGAGTTCTACCTAAAATGACTAATGAGGATGAGGAAGGAAAGGGTGAATCTGCAGCAAAACATAACGTAATTATTGATCTCTGCAATCGGTAGCAGGTTGTCTTTCAAATCACAGGTGCTTTTATAGTTATACAAATGTCCTTGCTTACTCAACAGTGAAGGTCTTAAAACAATTGACCTGATTTTTCTTTTTTTTTTTTTTTT
>VWZK01000007.1:237-31686 GCA_013396935.1 Baryphthengus martii | reverse complement strand
CTTTTTTTTTTTTTTTTTTTTTTTTTTTTTTTTTTTTTTCTTTGCAGGGGCTGGGGGCTCCTATTCAATCTCTCTATTGGATAGCAATTAAAAAGCAAAAAAAAAAAACCCCAAAACACCGGAAGAGTGAATAATGAACGATGCTGTAACAGAAAATTACAGCATTAACCTAAGGAGAATAAGCAAACCTACAGCAGCACAGCAGATTAACGACAGTTACAACAACATGAAATCTGGTAAAAGACAGTTTTTAAATGCTCTTACACAACAGAAAATCCAAAAAGGCAGAAGGCTCTTACGATGCTGAACTTAGACACAAAATGAACTACAGGTAACGCTGCCGAGAGAGGTCTGCATCTTACCCGTGAGTACAGCTTTTGCTGAAGGGTCTGCCAGATCCAGCGCAGATTTCCCATCGGTGTTCCGAATGTTTGGATCGGCTCCGTGCTGCAGCAGCACTGTGCAGGGAAAGCAGAAACAGTATCTTACCTCAGGTATACACAGATCATTTACTGTTAAGTGTCTCCTCGGCATGATGTGGGTATAAACACACATTGCACAATTTTCTTTGTTTTTTCTTCTAGGTTTTTTTCCCTTTCTCTTCTCTTTTTGGTTTTGTTTTTTTTTTTTTCCGTTAAGCACTGCAGCAAAGGATCTTCTCCTGAGTAAGGCTAAGTTGGCAAGTTAAGATATAGTAAGATCACATGACTTTGCATGATAAACATGAACCCTGAATCTCTTGTAATAGTCAGTTTTGGGTTCCTCCTGCCAGCCAGCTGGGAAGCTGTGCATTCACTGACTCATACTGGGAAATCTGCCGTGGAACCTGCTCCTGCCTTTACCACCACTACCACTGCTTGTTACCACTCCTGTTCCTTTTCCTGCCGAATATCCCAAGTCACCCTGCCTCTGGTAAATCAGTAAATACTCCAGCCTTTCAGTGGCTCGTCACTTGTGCACAAAACCTTAACCACAGCTTACACCAGCGTGCCTTCAAGAAGTGGAACAGATAGAGTAAGATGTGTAACCTGGGATCCTGCAGTTGAGATATTCAGAAGCTATTCTTTTCATTGGTATTTTTCCCTACTAAGTCTATTAACACATAAAAATTCAAGTACCTAGAAACACTTAGAATGCAATATACAACCATATGGCTAGGAAGGCATTGATACAGCAAATTATCATCTAGAAAAGCTCATCAAAAAGAAAAAAGAAAACGCTATTTCATCTGTAAACTCTTTTGATCAGAAATAACAAAACAACAATGCAATTCAAACCACTCTCTCTCACGATCAAGGCATTTTCTACAGAAGTGGAAAACAAAGACCATAGCAACGTTAGAAGCCTGACAAAAGGAGCCCCAATTCTTCATCTCCTCAGATGTTGTGCAAAATAAGCACAACATCCTACAAACATAGAGCAACAGTTACACGCTTACCTTGTGCAAGGGTGAATAACAGGACAATGTCCAGAGGGGCAGACGCTCAGTGTCAAACAGACAAATAATAAAAAACATCAGAGATTTATGGTTGCTCATGTAACCATGTTTTTTGAGATACAGCTGGACTGAAGGAGTCAAGACCAAGAAATATTTGCAAACACTTTTTGTAGCTAAGGGTGCAAAAATCTCTTCACAGACAGGATTCTCCAGAAAAAACCCATAACCCAATCCAGAATTACTAGTATTATATTATGTATATCACTTGAACCAGCAAAAGGCTTTTCAGAAATAAAGTTTTTTCTAAATTAAAACCATAAATGGTGGTCCTGTTTTTATTAAAAGCTCTTTTCTTATACAGTTCTGACTTTAAATGCCTTTAACATTGCCAAATTTCATATATTTCAGCTTAGAGGATGCTATGCTACACGCTTGCCCTAAGCTGAATTTTTGCAGAAGTTTGGTGCTTTAATGAAGTAAAATTGACTTATTTTGTACTTTGTCAAGAAGGTGCAATTGTCTCGTGTTTTTGAAAGAAGATTCAAGTAGGCAGATTGGGCTTTTCCTAGAAGGTTTTTTTTGTTTGGTGGGGATTTATTTTTTTCCCTATGTCAAAACAAAGTATCAAGAAAAAAAAAAAGAAAGAGAAATTCATCTAGCACATGCTCACAGAGGCTTGTTAAGATCTGGCACCTATGTTTCTGAAGATGCCATCTGTGCCATAGATGCTACCACCCCCTTAAAGATCTTACTCATGGACCGGCTTGACTCTTAGCCCACCCCACAAGCCAGTCAGGCACACTCCAGCAGAAACGTGGTGAACAGGACTCTGCAGAATTTTAAACACATCAGGCAGTACAGAAACCAAGTATGGAGAGACACACGCAGTATGGCCTCTCTATTCTCTTGGACCTTACTAGTGAATCTATATTCCACAAGAGAGGGAAACCATTTGTCCCAAAAGGCATCAGGATAAGAGTGGGACCCTAAAGAGGGAACCAGCAATCATCCATTGAAAGAAAGCAGGGAGTACAAAATGATGAAATAGCACAGACCGAATGAGAAGACAGTGAAGGATTCACATGGCAAAAAGCCCGGGATAAAGAGCTAGGGGAGAAAACTGAGCAAGGAGATGTGGCAGTGGAAGAGATCATAGTACAGATAAAAAGTCAAGGAAGAAAGATCAGTAGAGAGGAATGACTGGGATTTGACCAGAGTTTGGAGGTTTAGACTAGCATGAGAAACCAAGCTGAGGCAGGTTAGGGTGCAAGAAAGGTGACTTCAAAAACTGAGAGGTAACAAGTGTAGAGCTATCAAAGGGATCTGCAACTGCCTGAGCCCAATGTTAAAACAGAAGTACAGCCTTTCAAGTCTCTTAATACTTCTGATCTGTGCAAACCAACCAAGAGCACTTCCCTACTACTGCTGCTGGCATAGAGACACAATGACAACACAGTAGTACTTTCAGCTCCTCTCCTGGCCAAAACGACAAAGGATTCGGCAGCGTACCTAACTTGTTCAGTCACACTAATGAACCATGAAGGGGTTTGGTATGACTCAAAACATACAACTTCTGTGTCACATTTTCAGTTGTTTTTTTTTTAAAACCTAGGGAAATGCATTAAAAATTTACTAACAGTTCTTAGGCTGGTTGCCTGCAAAACCCCTGAATTAGTGACTGCCTGTGGAACATGCACTTGGAGTGGCCAAACTCAGTTCAGAAAGAGGACCTGTCAGAACTCAGTTGCCGTTGGCTACCCTCTTGGTCTCTGCAATCACTCCTCCCACTCATCACAACCCTTCCAGCCTCTCCAACAGCTGAGGATATGTGGTCCTGCGGAAAGATCCTTTATTTAGACCTTCAGAATGATCCACTCTGTGAAAGGAATGCAGTAGCAGCTTGGAAGAAGAAACCAATCATATAAATAAAGACTGTATTAGAATGCAGACGAATAAAGGATGCAAATTCAGATCACAAAGGCAACCTTAGTCTTCCATTTCCTCTATTGACTGTTTGATTTTATCCTCTTCATGCCTTTTTAGTACATAATCTGACAAAAAGCCCTCCTATTCAAGTGAGTTACGTGATCATCAACATGAATTAACAAAAGAAGTCCAGCATTTGATGTTTAGCCTATCAGTGTAACCCAGCTGTACTTTTGTTCCCAGCAAACCACAGGTAGCTTCTAATTGAATGTTCCCCTGCTCGTTCAAAACCTTTAACGCTTTAGCCCAACACAAAGTCTCTTCTAACCACAGCGTATTTGAGATCCAGACACAGTGTGTGCCTCTGAATTCCCTTTTCAATGCACCAGGGATGCGTAAAAACGTCAAGATAGATCTCCTGTTTGAGAAAAACATTCCCTTTATAATGAAACACAACAGAACAAGCCACTCTAACTGTAGCTATTTTGGATTTCAAACGCTGCACACCAGTTTTAGATGATGGTTTGAGTAGCCTGAAAAGAAATGTGGTAATAGTTTCTGTCAAGAGACTGCTGTTAACAGGCAAGCATAAGGATGATGTGCACACAAATTCCCTCCTGGAACTTTGTTAATTTTATTTTAATACACTGGTTTATTTCCTCTGGACAGTGCAGATAATCGTGGTGTATTAGTTTTCTGTCCTGCAGGCAGAATCACTGAATGGTAGGGATTGGAAGGGACCTCTGGAGATCATCTAGCCCAAACCCTCGCCAAAGCAGGATCATCTAGAGTAGGTTGCACAGGAACACCTGCAGGTGGGTTTTGAATCTCTCTGGAAGAGAACAGTCTACAATCTCTCTGGGCAGCCTATTCCCGCGCTCCAACACCATCAATGTAAAGAAGTTTTTCCTTATGTTCAGATAGAACCTCCCACGTTCCAGTTTGTGTCCAGTGCCCTGTCATTGGGCACCACTGAAAAGAAACTGGCTCCATTCTCTTGGTATCTGCCCTTTAGGTATTTATAATTGATACGATCCTCTCAATACCATTATACGGCTATCCTTGCCTTTCCTACAGACCATATTGTACAAACAGGGTCAAAAAATTCTTAATTGAATTTTCATATTGTATATGGACAAAGTCCTGTAAACTTAATTATTTAACTCCATACCAATCCACATTTGTTCTATTTTTACTCTCACTGCAACTGCCACAATACATAAGGATCTGATCTGAAATACCATCTGAAATGCTTTATTTAATTACACTGCTATTATATCAGATTAGTACCACAGAAAAGAAAGGCCACATTCTTCTCATCCAAAAAAAAGAAAAAAAGTTACAGTATTGAACAGAGCATGAACTACAACCACTACTCATTTCAGATTACTGCCAACTTGCTACAGCAGGATGAATCCTAAAATTAAACACTTGGCCCACAGCCTCCTGGCATAGGTGTTTTGAACTGTGAAGCTAACCAACACTACCTCATTTGGCTGTCAAATTATAAACCCACCAAGAACAGACATTTTTACTTCTGGCAGTTTCAAACTTCACATTTTTACCACCAAGGTAGGGAAAAAACATCCCTGATAGCTATACAGCAATGAGGGAGAGTAAGTTTATTAGAAAGAAGAAAAAAAAAAAAAAAAAGCCCTTCCTCCTTCATACTGCCTCAGTTAGAAGTGCACCAAAGGAAAACATTTTTGACTGAAAGACAGAAATACAATAGGAATGGAATGGGAATAAAAAACAATTTGGTTGCTCCAATATTAGGCATGATCAAAGATTAGAATGTTTCTGTTACAGTTTGTTTAGTATACTTGGAGGAACGCTGATGGAAACGTTCACATTTGGGTTTGAATTGGATGCATGTAAGTACCAAAAAAGGACACAGCCAAGCCTTTGACTGTTGAATGAAAAATTCAAGAAGAACAGGCAGACCTTCCAGATGTATCTGTACTCAAAGCTGCCTATTGCTTTTAATTATTATTCCAGTCTCTTCAGCTCCTCACAGCTCTGCCATTGCCTCCTCTCCCCACCAGTTCTGTCTCATCGCCGTGTCCCACTGCCCTGGGCTTGTGGTCCCTTCCAGCTGCCCTAGCTTTAGCACATATCCTTTCTTCCTCTTTTTCAACTTCACCTTCTGGAGATGATGTCTAAAGGTCCTTTCCAAACCGCAGATTTATCTATTTACTGCCAAATATCAAGGTACAGAGAAAACAGCCTAAGAAAAAGCCCTCCTTCTGACTCAACAGATGTACCACCTTCCACCTCTAAAGGATTCCTTTAACGCCGACCAGTCTCTCACTAACCTTAAGTTCCAAGAGCACAGACATCTCAGCATTAGTCTCAGGTTTCTAAGTTACACTTGACAAGAAACAGTGTGATCATTTTTGTCCACATCCTGAAAACATCTAGACAACATACCGGTATCCAAGCTATTAATTTTTCAGCCAATGCTAAATGCATTTCTTCCCTAAATCACTTCTACACGTAAATCTCACATTAACCACTGAGGTTTCAAAGCTTTTCTTATGTTCCAAGAACAATAATTTCTTGCCTAGAAATTACACTTCCGCGACTCAGATCTAATAGTGCCATTTTGGCAAGTTACCAGGAACCTTTTTGCTAAATGACCCCATATAACAACAATGGTAGGATCCTACTCTTAGCTTCACAATGTTGAATATATGAGATAGAGCTAATAAGATTAACCACAACTGTATCACTGCTTAACTTCCACCTCTGTGAGCAATCCCAGCCTTGGCTGTGTGATAAAGACTGCATTCCTGGGCCATTGGAACGACAAGGTGAAAACATGAGCGGCACTATCACAACAGAGGCTGCACAACAGCTCTGAAGGCTTTGGTATCACTACTTGACCTGACGACATCCAGGGCCTCAAACACCGTTGCCAGCTCAGCTAAGGAGTTGGAAAAAAGGAGAGGAGGAGGTGCTGTGCTCCTGACTGCCCCTCTACAGTGAAGGCCATTAGCACAGAATGAAGAGGGGATTATGGAGCAGAAAGGCTAAACACACAGAAGGATTTAGTTAGGAGTCAGAGCAGGGTAGAGACAATAACTCGACGTATCTGGGAGCACTGCAGGTGGTTTATTGGCAAGAAGAGATAATAACCAGGTGGCAGTTCAGGGACAGAAAGGTAGGAAGGCATCTGGTAGGAGAGAGAGACAAGCATAGAACAGTATGCAGAAGAAGCAAAAAGGAAGGATAAAGGCAGGATGAGCAATTAAATCCTTTAAGGGAATCCAAGGAGAAATATAGCCCCACGCTGCCCATTCTGCTTTGGGTGGCTGCAAACACTTGGTCAGACAACAAGGCAGATCAGAAAAGCGCGCACTTGCCCAATCCAGTTCACCATGCAATGACATGATGTGTTCTGGCTGGCATAAGAAACGACAGTACAGGGATGCATGCCACACGTGCCAGCGACGGGAGTTGAAAAGGATCACTTTGTTGTTCTAGTTCAGAGTATAACTAACATTACCAGCCACAGCCTGGTGGGTCAACGTCAGCTCCAAGCACATCCATACTCCTGCCTTCCCTGCTTCCCTTGTTGAGGGCACTCTAGTTTTCTGTTACCCAGACAACGGTTTTATTTCCAATGAACTGGCATGTTGGTTTTGTTCTTTGTTGGGACCAGACAGAGCAAGAGATAAATACGTCAACTGTAGTAGTATCAAGTAGATGAACAGAAGATTATAAAAGCACCATAAAGTTCCTCTATGATGAAATAAAAAAAAAAAAAAGTAAACGGAATTAGAACAGTGCTTTCCAACAGCATGGACAGAAACAGAGTTTTGACACCAGGAGAAAGCAGTAGACAAGTAGCAGGGAAAAGCTGTGGAAATTTGAGCAACAGCAAAAACCCTGGGACTGCTGATACATCAGGAACAAAGAGAGAAACACCTGTGAAATGCCTCAAAGGAATTAGGGGATGTTCACCCTAAAAAGTGAATGATCCAGCTGAAGTGTCTCTATACCAATCCACACAGCATGGGTAGCAAACAGGAGGAGCTGGAAGCCACCAGGCAGCTAGAAAGCTATGATCTGATCATTATCACTGAAACACAACTGGAGTACTTCACTTGATGGCTAGAAAAGAAGAAGAAGGGACAGGCAAGGAAGGAGGAGCAGGAGGTTGTACAAAAAAAAAACCAAAAAAACCCAGCATGCATTGACTTCACAGAGCAGCTGTTGAAAAAGAGCAATGAACAAATTGAGAGCTTATGGATAAAAATCAGGGACCAAAACAACACAGGACACCTCATGGTTAGCGTTCACTATAGGCCACTCGAGCAAGGGGAACCTGCTGACAAAGAGTTCTTTCTTCAGCTGCAGGAGGCATCATGCTCACAGGCTCTCCCTCCTGCTAGGTGACTTCAATCACCCTGACATCTTCTGGAAAAGCAGCACAGCAGGCTGTAAGCAATCCAGGAGATTCTTGGAAGTGCACCAAGGATAATTTCTTAATCCAGGTGACAGACAGTGCAATCAGAGAAGCAGCATTACTAGACCTGTTGCCTACCACCCCAGATGAACTAATTAGGGATGTCTAGATCGGTGGCAGTCTGAGCTGCAGTGGTCGCGCCCTGGTGGAATTCACAGTCCTGTAGGATATGGGCCAGGTGAAGAATAGAATCAGGACCAAATTTTAGTAGTGTAAATTTTCAGTTGTTTAAGAAATTAATGGATGAGACCCCCTGAGAAACATGTTATCCTGGAATAATACAGGGATACTGCCTGGATGTGTAGAGATGGGATGAGAAAAGCTAAGGCACAGTGGGAGTTGAATTTGACACAGGATGCAAATAAACATGAAGTCTTCTATACGAAAGTTGGCTAGAAAAGGTATATTAAAGAAAAATACCTCCTTTGATAAATAAGACATGAGAACTACTGACAACCAATACAGAGAAAGCTGAGGTACGCAACAATTTTTCTGCCTCAGTTTTCAATAGTAATCTCTCTTCCCACATCTCTCAAGGCAGGGACTGCAGAATCAAGAGCCTCCCACTGCAAGTGAAGATCAGGTTTGAGACCAGCTGAGGAATCTGAACCCCATGGGAGCCAGTGAGATGTATCCCAGGGTCCTGAGGGATTTGGCTGATGTAGTTGCCAAGACATTGTTAATCATATTTGAAAAGTCATGGCAGTCAGGCAAATCCCTAGTGACTAGGAAAAGGGAAATATCACATTCACTTTTAAAAATGGTAGAAAGGAGAACCCTGGGAACTACTAACCACTCAGCCTCACCCCCATGCCCAGTAAGATGAAATAGATCCTCCTGATAGACATATCCAAACACACGGAAGACAAGGAACCAATTAGACACCAAGGGCAAATCACACCTGACTAATTTGGTAGCCTTCTATGATTAAGTGAATGCATCAGTCAAAGCAAAAGCTACAGATGTCACCTACCTGAACTTCTGTAAGGCTGGAACAGGTTGTCCAGGGAAATTGTGGATGCCCCATCATTGGAAGTGTTCAAGGTGAGGTTACATAAAGCTTTAAGCAAAATGATCTAATGAAATCTATCTCTGCCCATGGCAGCGGGTTGGACTACATGAACTTTCAAGGTCCCTTCCAACCCAAACCATTCTATGATTGTAATCCAGCTCCTGGAGATACAGAGGTTTAAAATTTATAGGGACACACAGTCCTAAATAGTCTTTTTAATTAAAAGAAAGCTACCTCTAGTAAAGAAATGGTACTTTGGTCAAATGTGACAATCCAGATAAAACCACAGCACCTGCCTGCATGTTTCTTTTACCTTGTCTTAAGCACTAATAGCAACTGCTGGGGACATCAGCATATGCTAGGAGACTACATATGCAGACAGCTTGGAATACGGCTCCTAGCAGAGGCACTTCTTGTTTTATGGCTGAAACGACCATTTGGTCAATCAGAGCCAGAGGAGAGCCATAGCAAACATCTCACTTCCTTGATATAGATCTGCCCTTTGAAAGATAGGTTCTCTTACATCCATACACTGCAAAAGCTGTACCAGTTCCTAGGATACAACTGCCAAATTGAGCAGAGGCCTAGTAAAATATGAAATAGAAGCAATGCTTAGAGATGAGACCTTCCTTCATCTTAGGTGAACAATTCACACAAACAGGCTTCAAGGCAGCAATAAGAAATCACCAAAGCAGCAGCACGAGCAAGGTCTCCCAGTACCAGTTCGTTGGTTTGTTTTGAGGGGAGAAGGAAGACCGAAACAAAACCAATATTGTAGAGCATCACTTTAAATGGACTTTATCCTATTTTCATGTAAGCTCTAATTTTTCAGAAAGATTCTTTTGTCTCAGCCTTTTCATTGTGTGCCCCAGAAGTACCTCTCACTGAAGTTTCAACCTCTTAGCAAGACAGCCTGACTCCTGCTCTATACACACATATCATAAAACTCACTTCCCCACACAATAAAATACTTCAAAGTATTCTAAAATTAAGTTTGCACTCAATGTTCCAGAGATCAGATTTACCTAATTAAAGCAGGGGGAAAAGATCGGAACCAGACAACGAAAACCACAAGCATTCCTGTAACAGTCAGAGAACTCTTCCAGCAGCACGATACCTTTTAAAAAGGCTCTCTCCTCCCTCAGTGACTGCCCACAACTGTTTCCTCATAAGTAGGTGCATCTTAACTATGATTAGTTTTCTATACGTAGGAAGCACTACAAAAATCACTCCCTGGTATGCCAGTTCTGCCTACCAGTGATTAAATATGCACAGGGAAAGAGAACAAGCAGAAAGTTGCAGAGGCTGTAGGCAGCACAGCAGGCTGATAATATCCTTTTGCCCTGAGAGAAAGAGCCAGAGTTGGTAGATTGCTCAGCCTACATGAACAGCAATTCAAAGCCTTGATCTTGCCTAAACTTAATGGACTACATATTCACATTTCCTTTTCTGAATGGACTACTTTTAAGTTAAAATTTTCCATTTCAGCTAACAGTGAGAAAACAAAAGCATATGTAGGTTATGCAGAAAGCAATCTCAAAACCTTTGCGTCACTTCAGTTGTTCGTTTGGTGGGATTTTTTTGCACCGCACAAGAGATTGCTCTGTCATTGCAGAACATCTCCCAAGCACAAAATCTGCACCAATAGCTGTGTAAACTTCCACAACGAAGCTGCAAAATGTAAGAACACTAGAAGTTACAAAGAAAAAAAAAAACAAACCCCAGAAAAACCCAAACAGAAACACCGACAAACAAAAAGAAAAAAACAAACAAACCACAAACAAAAAAACCCCCCAAAACAAAACACTACTTTCTTTGAGCAAACAAGCAATAAAAGACAGTACACTAAGCATTTATCTTATCCCATTTATTTGAGCCATGCACACGCATTCCTTTTTCACAGAATCACACTGAATCCCAGCACGGTTGATGTTGAAGGGACCTCTGAAGCAGAAGTCTTCAGGACTGGCTGAAGCAGAGCCCCTTAGATGCCCAGGACTATGCCTGGATGGTTTTTCAATACCTCTAAGGAAAGAGACTCCACAACCTCTCTGGGTAACTTGTACTGGTGATTGGTCACCCCAACAGTAAAAAGGTGCTTCCTGATTTTCAGAGGGAACTTCCCATGTTTCAGTTTGTGCTCATTTCACATAGGGGCTAAGAATCATGTGTGGTGTCACAGTAAGTGTGTTCAGGTAGTCATCTGGAACATGTATGTTGTTAGTGGGCAAAAGCAAATAGCAGACCCTTTAACCAAAAGGGCTTAGGAAAAAAAAAAAAAAAAACCAAACCTCAAAAACCAAAACCCATTTAGCCCATTTTTAGGTGGCAGAGGCTGAGGCCTCACTATGCCACAACTAAATCATGTTCCTGTTCCTCTCAAGCAACAATTTCGCAGCTGTAATCTTGATATTCTGACAGATTAAGAGCCCTGTTTTCAGGTGTCCTTGAAAAGCAAAAGCAGCCACCAAGGCAAATCAGGTCAACAAGTAGTATCCTAAGCAGAAGAGGACCTGAGGAAAGTTAAGAGACACCAAAGACCAATTCCAATCTCCTTCTGCATGTGCTAACCATTTCTTCAAGTGAAGTTTGGGGGAAAAAAAGTGGTGGAAGTCAGGTGACAGATTTCACATAGAATGACCTATGTGGCTAGCAGAATACACTATTTGCCAGTGCACTAAAATTTAACATTCAAGAAGCAATAGACATAGGAGCCTTAAAAGTTTCTTAGAAACAAAACAACTGGTGCAGTCCAAGAGCACAGTCTTTTCCAGGCTTTTCTAGAGGTGAACCTCGGTGCCTACCAGCTTTCAATAGTATGTGACTTGGGGGTAGTTTCTCAGCTGAAACTCTTTATGTCCCAACATGCCAAATAACTGTTGCAAATTTCGCATAAACCTTGAACCTTCTGCCAATTTTGTGAACCCATCATTAGCCCACAGCTAATATAAGTTATCAGATATTTAAGAAATACAAGTATGCGAAATCTTAGGAACACAGAATCATAGAATTGTCAGGGCTAGAAGGGACCTTAAAGATCATCTAGTTCCAAACCCCTGCCATGAGCAGGGACACCTCCCACTACATCAGGTTGCTCAGAGCCCCATCCAACCGGGCCTTAAAAACTTCCAGGGATGGGGCTTCCACTGCCTCTCTGGGCAACCTCTTCCAGTGTCTCACCACCCTCATGGTAAAGAACTTCTTCCTAACATCTAATCTAAATCTACCCTCCTCTAGTTTGGATCCATTCCCCCTTGTCCTATCACTACTCAACATCCTAAAAAAGCCCCTCACCAGATACTGGAAGGCCACAATAAGGTCTCCTCTGAGCCTTCTCTTTCTCCAGACTGAACAACCCCAACACCCTCAGCCTGTCTTCATAGGAGAGGTGCTCCAGCCCTTCTCTGGACACGTTCCAGCACGTCCAGATCTTTCTTCTAACAGGGGCCTCAGAACCGGACGCAGTGCTCCAGGTGGGGTCTCACGAGAGTGATCAGTCCATGAAATTGTAGTTAAAGCTACAGGCTGGCCAGAAGACATGGGTATTCAGAAAAATTCTGTTTCTGAAGTAAACATCAGAAAGCTAAGAATACATTAAGTTCAAGCAGATCTAAACCTAAGAGCTGACGAGCTAGCAGTACCACACATATCACTCTTTGAAGCTTTCCCAACCACAAGCTTAGATCACATAAATCCTGGTGTAACAACATAAAATAGTCATGTTGCTTTCCATTCTTAATGGACAGAGCTATAACCATTTTTTTTTCTCCAGTCCTAGTCTCCTTGCTCACCGCCATGTCCTGGTGATACAGCGCAGTGCAAGTCATATCCTATTTAGCATTAGGTCCTTGACAAGCAAATACTCTACACTGCAAAACCCCTGCCATCTGTTAGGGAAGATATCGTCACTATCGTGAGTCTCACACTAGGGAAGGGTGCAGGTTAAATTAGTCTGAGTGGGTTCCTCTCCTGGGTCACATCTGTGTCCTGCACCATCCTTGTATCACTCCAAACAAGAAAACAAACATGAATTGCTGCAGCCACTTCCACTTGGCTCCCTTGTCATGTAAGGTCAGTACCCAATACCACAGCTAGGGGAAGAGCACTGTGCCTAACCAAGGAATTACTCAGGACTGCTTGCTTGGACAAGACATCAGGAAAAAAGACTACACAGCAGCATGAACAACAGGATTCACAACAGACACGGTGCATTTGTGTCAACATGGAAAAACAATGAATTGCTGGAATACAGGAGCCTATGTTCATCTCAAGTACTAGCTGCACAAAAGACTGAAGTGAAGACCACACAACAAAAAGGCTGGGTATTTTCAGTAGGCTCCAACCACCCATAGTTCACTTTGTACTCTGGCTTTATGGTACGGAAAGACCAAATCATTAAAAAGAGACACCTTCCTTTGTTCGCTGTATGACAACTATTTAATTGCCTCTACATTTTTACAAGCAAGACCTTTATAACCTATAGTAATACTTTAATCAATGTTTTCCATTAGACTAAGAACACATCTGTGCCTCACTCACTCAGTTATGCCTTAACAGCTACATGTATCTAGAGATTGTTTTTCAGCCACATCCGAACTGCATTAAGACCCCACAGTTCCTCTGAGAAGCTAAAACCAGATACTGCCACAGCAATCAGAAGCATAATCCCATAAGATTAAGTATTTCTGCAAGACATTTAGAAAGCCACAGTAAACTGGTATCAGACATCTGAAAGCAGTTTCAGTGTCTGGAAGAGCAGCATCTGTTCCATCACTGTTCTGGGCAACATGCAACTTCCTCTTCCCCTCCCACTCAATTTGCTAATAGTTAACATCAGTACTTTGGAAGGCCTCACCTTCCAAAAACACTCCACAGCAAGTTTTCCATAGTGTTCTGTATATTATTGTACTACCTTCTCTGCTGCAAGTAGCCAGGTTCTGATTTAATTAACACTTCTAAAGAAACATGATAAAATGACATTTTTTGTGTTCTCCACAGATTCTCCCGGGCCCAAGCAGCCAGACAAGGCAAAAATACTAGTTTTTCTTGATAAATTAATTTTAGGAAAGAAGAAATAGAACTGGGAAAGTGTCTAAAACCCACAGATAGGTTGTAACATATTAACGGTCAATACAGCTCAAATTTAGTGCAGACAGCTTCCAAAGTATACGCTGTGTATGAAAGTCCAGACAAAGCCATCCTTCTCAGCCCCTTTTCATGAAATTGAATTTCAATCAGCTTTTACCAATACAAATAACATGATACAGACAATAGCCTTCAGAACTGTAAGTAACAGGTTTTACAAACCTTCACCACCACTAGTTCCAGATACAAAAATCTGGAAGCCAAGAAGTCATTTTATTGGCATAACCATGAAGACAAGTCTTCTTCACCTGAAGTAAGGCTCATTTTCACCCAATTTGTACAAAGCATCACACCCTCTGCTATCAAGTTTACCTGTTGATTTTATTTCCAAAGAGGATTTAACCTGAGGATTAATCCAGCTCTATACTTGGCCTTCTCACAAAAATATTGTGGTAGGGCACTACCACGTTGTGCCAATGATGGACTCGTTTCAAGGCCCCTGGCACTCCAAAACCTTTGTTAGGCACATGTGAGTGACTGACACTGCTCAGAGACTTTCTTGATAAAGCATCTACCACAGCTACATGTGCACAGATGCAAAATGCCAGCAGAAAGGATTCACTGGAGCCTTTACAGCAACACCCCCACCTCATTTTGGGAGCTTTTCCCATAACGGTAACTCCCGTAGACCGTACCATACTAACAGACCCGGCTGCACACAGATGTCACAGACTGAAGGGGTATCCTTCACATGCAGGAACACACCAGCTTCCCTCCTGCCCTTCTGCCCAAGTCCACCAGGGAGCACTGCAGCTGTACATGCCATGGGAGAGAGTCCCAAACCTCGTTCCGTACTCACTTCTGACAAAAGCCCTGTTGTCTCAAGCTCCAGTCCACTGTAGCTATGAAAACAGCGCTGCAATGCCTCTGAAGTACGATTTCAATCAGGAGTTTGTCCACCCCCACCAGCTCACTGAGAAGGAGGTCTTATGCTCAGATTCCTTTCAATAAGGGAAGTTCAAACAACAGACTTCCACAGTGGGAAATGTAGGAAGATCGAGCTCAAGAAGCTCTCATTTCTGTGATGACTATTAACGTTTAGAAGCTGACATAGCTTAAACAAGTGTTTAGAGGACAAGAAACTATCTAAAACCATAAACAAAAACTTCAGTGAAAAAGCAAAAGCATTCTTCCACTCAGTCTAAAACATGGAATTTTTATCCTGTGGTTGCTATCACGCAAAGTTCATTTGAGAAAGATTTCATGAAGAAACAGTATGAGTAGATTTAACCACATTAGGTCTTTGAGCCGCTGTGTGTGCACAGGATTTAAAAATCATTTTCTACCCCAAGCAGCAGTGTCCCACACACATTCTATCACTCACAGAGCAGAAACAGGCTAAAAGAATTAATAACCTGAACAGACTGATGAGCCTGCTTCCATAACAACAGATTTGGCTTAGATCAGTGAGTATCTGAGTAATAAAGATTATTAAGAATAGCCAGGATTTTTATTTGAGGGCAGATACTAGACTGCTTGGCCTTATGCATATTGAGTCATAAGGTAGATTTGCTCTGCATGTCAGTATTAACTCCAACAGACAGGACAGCTCCCTCCCTGTACAGATTAATTCCTGTCCTCCTAACGGAACAAACTCACATCTCTGGTACACAAGAACAGGCTAAAACTCTTTAGACTGTTCTGCAGCTTCAAAAAGTTCAAATACAAATCACTGCCTTCGCACTGCACACTACGAATAGTCGGTAGCAGTAGTTCAAAAGTCAAAGTAAGAATATTACAGCATTCAAACACCTTCTGAGAGAAACAGCAGCAAGAGTTAAACATTTTGCACAAAGTATTTGGAAGCACTTACTTGAGAGCATTTTTCAAGCCTCTGAATACCAGGTTTCTGAGATGCCTCTTTGAATCTAAGCTTCCTTCTAGAACATCAGTTCTCCAAGAAAGTCTTTGGGAATTCAGTACACCTCTCTAATAAACAACGTGCGTAACCAGCTCCCAATGTGCCTCAATTACCAATATCCTCCTCTAATACTCATTAAGAAGCTCCTAGTCTTCTTACAGGCTTCTGTCTATCCAGCAGCTAAATCTATAGTCATCATAATGATTTTTCAGTTAAGATGTTAAAGCTTCTCCTCCTTACCTCACCCCACTCCCCTCCCCACAAAAGAACTGGTTACTGCAAAATTTTACTCTTGGATAGAACATCCTGTTACCTTTTTATTATTATTTTCAGGTAGTAAAATCAGATACAACCCTAACTTTTAGAGTGATACAGTTTCTCTGCTTGGAAGGCAAATTATTTTGAGTATTCTAAAATCTCAAGGGACAAAAATGTCATAAATGGTAATAATTTCACTATTTGTTGTGCACATCTTCTATGCAAGGTGTACAAACAGCCAAACAGTTCAGTGACTGGGCAAATTACCATTTCTACTCAAAGTACCTTTAGTAGTTTCCCCCCCGCCCCCAAAATCCTGATAGAAGCTTTATCTGCTCTGGAGAAAGGGGTCACATCATATTCTCTCCACATATTTCAGCCTAAAGATATGTAACACCAGAAGCCAACAGCTAAGGAATTCTTCTCGCCCCTCAGTCTCAAGGAAGCAAAATGAGATAAGTAATGTCTTGACATGTTAACAGATGTATTTAAATAGCAGTGATCCCTATGCTAAGGGCAGGATCTGTACCTTGGGAAACCTGCTGGCTTAAAAATGTTTTAGTTTGTTTGTTCACTGTATCTGTCAAGTGCAAAAAAGGTAAAGGGAAAAAAAAAAAATCAACTTCCACAGAATTTCTTTGGTCAAAGAGAGAGACAAACGGACCTTGACACCACCATTAGACATGTCTTCGTAGCACTGGGACAGTAAACTCCTCAGGCCACAGGATCTATGCAGGAAATTTTATAACTAGCCCAGAGGAACCCAGTAAAACCCACTGATCTAATGTCATATTAAGCAATTCCTGATTGGACTAAAAGTAATTTTTAAAAACTTTTATAGTTTTGTAAAGTGTTGAAGGGAGCTTTTCAGTAGCTAGAATTTTTTATTTCCTTAAAATTACTAAAGTACTCCGTATGTTCAGATCCATAAATCATGTTATCACCATAGAAGATGCTCATGGTTTGAATAATTGTGAAAAGGATGCCCTTAAAAACAAGTCTGAGATCACTTCTAGGCTAGCACTCCTACAGTTCTCACAACACTTAACTGGAGATCCACCTGGGGAAAAAAAAAAAAAGCAAGCCCGAACACAACAAACCTCTTTGGGCACAATCACAGCCTCTGCAGAAACACACAGTGGAGAGCAAAGCAAGCCCAGACAGACTGCCTAAGCACAGCTTCTGTGAGGTTATTCTTAGTCTAGTTTTTTTTAAACAAAAAAACAATGTGGAACACAAACACACAATTTCAAAGGAGCTGTTACCACTTAGGAAATATCTTGGAGCTACTCCCATTCAGTGCTCAGCAATCAGAAGACCAAACCAGAAAGCACACTGCTACCCCATAAATCTACTACACCCGGTTTTGATGTCTGTGCCTTCTACATCAACTCCTCACTCTTAAGAAGCCCAACCAAAAACCCCAGAATATTCAACAGGATAATGTGACAGAAAACCAGGTTTTTACTTCAAGAGAAGCAAACAGAGAGGCTGATAAAATCACAAAGGATATGCAGAGTGTAAATAGAAATGACTGTTCACTATTTCTCATAAAAGTCCTGCATTTAAGCAGGATTTAAGAAAGCAGCATTTAAGAACTGATTAGACCTGTCAAGATTTTCGTACACCCATGGCTAAGCAACACAGTCCAGATGCAGCAGCTACTTCATCAAGTTCCTAAATTGCTGATTGCCATGAGAAAAAAACAAGGATACACTTAAGCCATTCATAGACTCCGAGCACCTGCTACATGTCATCGTGGGAGAAGTGTGAGTTACGTGGACCTGTGGTCTCACTACAGTATAGACTTCCATAAGAAGAAATAGATCATCCTTTCACCCCAGTATGACCTGCAGAACAACCTCTTACCTTAACGGTTCAGCATTCCTCCAAACACACTTTGCAGTTCACCATTCATTCATTAGCCCATGAGCAAATGCAGCACTGAGGAACACCACCACTTCTCATCAGCAGTCCACAGACACTGAAAATACATCTTCCTGATAAAGCAATTCTAGAAGCCATAAAGACTGGAAAACACTAACAATTGGCTTTAATGCTTCAATATATTCAGCCCCAAAATTGATGAGATATAGCAAACAACGCTTTCAGTTCTGTAGAGGCTAAACAAATGTGCAGTGGATGGATAAATGTAAGAGTTGGTCGGCCAACCAACTGGACACTGCTTATTCTCCAGTATCTCCCACACTTCCAGATCTAGAACACAAAAGTAACCACCATCTAAAAGAGCCACGGTCCGTATTCTTTCCAAACTCAGTACATTTACCTTCTCTCCCTTCAAGCTTCTGCACTGTCCTGTGACTGTTATACAAAACCAGTAAAACAGAAGAACAAGAAATCATATCAGCCATTCACTGTCTCACAGTTTTCTGGAATGGAAGTCTATGCCTAGGCAGATGAGTTTTCATCAGTTTATGTACACTTACTTCCACATAAGCTTCCCAGTGGCAGGGTTTGTACCTATTAGTCTAAACTCAGCTGTACAGCTGAGAGTACTCACAGTACTTTTAGTGTAAACATACACATTCCACTCAAAAGCTAATGCTGGACACCAGAGCATTCCATAGCCATAGCGCAATCACTACCCAGCTTTTGCTGGTCTTCCCACTCTGCTTCAACATTTTGAGGTTTTCTCCAAAAAATCATTTTCCATGAGCATGCCACATCTCCACATTCTCTTCAATTATCACTTCACCCCTTTTTGACCTGTAAGGAGCCCAAAAGAAGAGTTCTGTGCTAGGTATGATAAAAAAATGCAGAATGGGGTGGCACAGAAGAAGGGAAGGAGAGAAGATAAATTGGAAAATTCTGTCCCATTCAAAAAAGATGGCAAGATCAGGTAGCCAAAAATGAGGCTAGATGACCAATTCCTACAGTCTTTTCAGACAGGTATCTAAGTTCAGCAATAAATTCTAGGTTATGTCAGGATTTCAAGAGACATTGTATTTTCGTGTTTCTTCCAGTTTGCTTTCCCTTCACTTTTTTTAAGTAATAACATAAATATTGTAATAAATCTAACGCAAAAAACCTCGTCCTTTAAGTGCTAAAGCTTTCTTTGCAGGAATTTGTGTAGTAAGTCTTGAACCAAATAGACATTAGCTGAAATTCTGAAAATTATGTCTTGCTATCTAGGTAACACGTAGAATAAATCCAGCATTCATAACCTTAACTCTGGTTAAGGTTAAGAAGCAAGCTTTATTTTCCACATTTGATAAAATCACAATGTTGAGAAGACCAGATTATTCAAGTTAGTAGGTGTGAGAAGAACCAGAATTGATAAGTAAGTTCAAGAAACTGATCTGAATGGGAAAAATAAAAATAGTTCCCATTTAGAAAAGTAGTAATACTTAGTACATTGAGAAAAATCATAAAAGTTAAAAGACATTCTGACTGAAAAGCTCTTTTTATGTTCTAGACACATTTAAATTGATTGAAGTGTTCAGTTTCATTTGAAATTGCTTTGGCTCCAGCACAAACAATGAAGATACACACCCACAGCGACCAATGGTGTCCTGTAACTTGTACTGGAACGCTCCAAAGAACTAGTGAGATCTTTCCCCATACTGTACTGAATGAAAGGTTAACCACTAAGACAACATACAGAGCAGCCCAAAAAGCAAAGGCTTTACCTAGTAAAGCCAACTTTCGTGAAAAAAATCGAGACAGGCAAACTTGCATATGTAAATTTTGAATACTGTAATTTAACAAACAAGGAGACTTCAATCAATCTCCCCAGGTTAGTTTCTCAGATGCAAATTCAGCAACACTTGTGTTATGCACCATGAAAAAGTTAGTCTTAAAATGACTACCACTATACCTACCTGCTAAGCTTAAAAGAAGTCAGCTCTTAAGAACAAGCACATTAACAATTACAACTGCACAAAACATGCGTCTGGTAAAGTTTCAATAAGAGAAGTGACGGACACTTACCAATACACACATCTATCTTCCCCTTGATAGCAGCTTCATGCAAAGGAGTGTAATTCCAATTGTCTCGAGCATTTGGGTCTGCCCCTTGGCACAGTAACAGACTGACCACTTCAGCGTGACCGAAAGAGCAGGCGTTGTGAAGGGGTATCAGTCCTCCGTCGTCACGAGCGTGGACGTTCGCTCCTGTCTGAAGCAAGTGCTCTACAACATCCTTCCTTCCAAAACCTGCAAGAGAACATAGTTCTGTTCATTTGTCCAGAAAAAAAAACATTATTTAGTATTTAAAAACTGTACATTTTTAGTACAGTGTACAGTCAAACGATATGACTCACATTCTTCTACTTTTTGGTCCATTTCACCATAAAGCAAGTCGATGTTCACCTGCTCAAACAACAGCTGGAACATTCACTTACACTCATGAGAGAGGTGAACAGCGTTGTATTGTAATTCCTCTCACCGGCTGCCAATCCATCTCAGGAAGAAGTTCTACAATAGGCTTGCCATTCTTTTTCAAGGAAAGCTTATTATGAATTTGAAAAATTTAGCATAATCTATAGGTACCTAAAGCAAGGATCTTACATACTACCTCCTGATACAGGTCTTTATCTTGGAGAACACCTCATATAACAAACACTGAAGGACACTGTCCATGCTCAAGAACCTTATCTCAATCCAAACTAGATTCTTGCTCTTTTACAAAAAGAGTCCAACTACCTCTGACAAACTGACAGATTAAGAAGCTACACAAGTAGAACTGAGACCTCATCTGGGAAATAACACCTCAGGAAGGTCCAAGCCTAGGAACACAGCCTCTGTTATAACCGGTGAAAACATTATCATAAAGCCAGCATCACTAAACCAACGTGCTTCAAAATCCTGCATCAGTGTATCCGGCCCTGGCACCTTTAGTGTGCTGTCCACGATGAACCTGGAAAGGTTTTAGTGCCCAGATGTGCTTCCTATTGCCCCTAATGCCTTACAATAACAATCTCCAAAATTTTTTGATTACATACTCCTATCAGTGAAAAAAATTTTGAGCACGCACCTCCAATATATGTACATTTATAAATCATATACATGCACTACCGCACTATTACGTAGATTACAAACATACACAAAAATAGAAAATTAAAAATGCTGAGATAAAGATTAAAAAAAATTGGTTTAAAATTTTTATTATATTTATTAATGGTACAAGATGTATTCTCTTCCTGCACCCCCATGAAATATTTTGCGTACTTCACTTTGGAGACCACTGCCTTAGAGGACAGGAATAAAAATCTGGTTGAAGAAGGACAATGTGAACTAAAACACAAGTGTTCATTTTTATAGCAGGCTGCATCTCAAAGATTGGACTGTATTTCTTATAAACCTCAGGGCGAAAAGCATTACCATTGGAGATTTTAAAAGACTGTCACTCCAAGAGTTACTGTGTCTTCTGGTAATTGTGTATCCCAACTAGTTTAACTATAAAGAATCTCAAGTATATAAACTATGTTTATGAAACAGCTGAATTATACGCTGCAGCAAGTGAAATTCCATCACAGCGGTACTACAGATTAGAGATTGTATTGACTCCACAGAGCAGAGACTGAAAACATAAAAAAGACATTATTTCCCTTCTAGAAGGCAAAAAAACAAGCTCAAGGACAGCAACAAGGAAGCTGTCAGTTCTCCCTGAGGTGACCATGTAGCTCAGACACAGTAAAATGCTGCTGAAACAGTGATAAAAATGGCTCTCAAAAGATAGCACCCTCTGTGGCAGCCAACAACTGCTGCCTGAAGACTTCCCAAATCAGAACCTGCTACCCCAGAGTTGCAGTCCCTGGAGAGAGCCTCCATTTCCATGAATTAATGCCCCTTTTTGCCAAAGTAGTGCGCTAGTTATAGCTACGCAGACTTACAGCGCAGAATTAACGTGCTTTTCCCCTCACA
Organism: Baryphthengus martii; assembly: GCA_013396935.1. Lineage (NCBI taxonomy): Eukaryota > Metazoa > Chordata > Aves > Coraciiformes > Momotidae > Baryphthengus > Baryphthengus martii. The sequence goes on along the minus strand of VWZK01000007.1, from coordinate 9,689 downwards.
ATCCATACGGTGAGATCTCTAAGCCAGACTCAGCAGCTTCACAACCACACCGGCTTATCCAGTTAGGGCTAATGCTGTAACATGACATCCAGCTTCCAGTCAAGCTGCAGGCTAGTCATTCCACAGGAATTTACAGTCTCCTCAGTGAAGCAGAGTCCTTCAACACCTTTTCTTGAAGGGCAGAAATTTTCTAGAGGTTGACTAATGCTACAGTTAAGGCAAGCAGGGCCAAAACAAAATGTCCCTTTGCCAAGGCTTGCCATGGTTTGAGAGTTTTGATGACAGTTTAATAGGATCTTTGTTTCTGCCCGAAGAAGCGCTCTTCTACGAGACACAAGCAAGCAGGTGGAAGGCGGCTCTGGGGAGGCTGCTGTGACTCCACACACCGATGCTCACCTCCAGAAGAGGCTGAGGCAGTTCAGACCTCAGCTAGCCCAGTATGGTAACGTAGCTGAAGGGCTCCAGTGAACAAGCACAGCCTGGTTTCTTTTGGACAGCCGTAAGAATTCCCCCATCCCCACCGTACAGAGACTTCAGCTGCTCGCAGCACAGATGCTGGATCACTACAAACTACAAACTCTGCACACAGAGCAGATACCAAAGTGGGTTTTCTTTAATACATGGGGCTAACCAGCAGTTCAGCAGCTGCTCCACAAGCTGCTGAGCTGTACCAGCTGCAGGGAGGGGCCCACAACCAGCCTGGCACCCCACTTAGCAATCCAATTTTAGTCCATCGCTACAGATGAGTCAAAGCTTTCTTCTGGTACATTATACGCTGATCGCTTCATGTTAGAAATTACACTACGGAAACAGAAGAGTGTGAATCAAAACTGGTGTCATTAAAAGTGATCCTTAGTATCACAACAAAATTGCTATCAGAAGACACTTTTCTTCACTGAACTGTCAGCAAGGCCACTGCTACCATAAATCACAGCAGCTTCTAGCATGAAAACTGATTGGTTGGTTTGTTTCTGTTATAAAACAGTCAAGGAACAGCACCTGTAAGTATTCAAACAGAAAATGACAGCTTCAATGGGTATAACCATAAACAAAGGTTATCTGGTCCCACAGCAAAGCTAATGGTCCAAGGGCATAAAATATCAAGAAATAAGCTCTCAAAGTTCCCACATTTATACTGTTCATTTGACTAGCAAAGGTGAAATGAGCAAGACAAGAATTAGAAAGGGATGCTTTCAACTGAACAGTAAATCAACAGATTTTATTTAGTCTTCAGTTTTTATAGACTAAACTACTAAAATCAGTGCTGAAACTGCATGAGCATTTACTTTACAGGTACTTTTTGTCTCTTGAGGAAAACCAATCTGACAGTGCCAGAAAACCCAGATTCCTTTTCAAATTGTTCAGTGTGATTTTCAGGACTATACACATACTACTTCAAGGTATTGTGAGACGCGGGGTCATTGATAAAGGTATCTTCGGAAATGTCAGCAATAAACACTTCAGGTTTTGACGAATTAGCTCTTCCACAAAGTCCTCAAAATACACAGTAAAGGTTACTGTGATTTTATCCCACCAGACCATCCATCTTTCAGAGAAAAAGAAATTATGGGAGCAGCTCCCACCACCATCACTGCCACTACCCGCAAACCTGTAAAAACTTGAATTGACAAAATGCCAGAAAGTCTTTTAAATGGTTACATGACCCTATCTGACAAAGCAGCTGTAATTACTGGAACTCCTGCGGTGTCAGGGTCACCTTTTGTAGAAAATAAGACAGATGCCAAGCCACATGTGACAGATGAAGCGCATAAAATTTGTTATAAACTGAAGAAATCAACGTGACTATTTGATGTCACTATTTTTAAAATTCTGCTCTTGTATATTTCCAGTGCACCTTTAATTTACAAAGTCCAAGGAAGAGTTTCCAAGAAATGATCTGTAATCAAAGATTCCAAAAGACATTCAAAGAAAAAGGTTCCTACAGAAAAGATCCCACACCAGGACAACTATGGAGGAGAGTCACATTTAAAGGCCCAGCATGCAAGCTTGTTTTGATGAGATTCTCCTGCCGGTTTCCAAAGCACACTCATGGGAAGGGTCCCTTACCAGCTTGGATTATTTCACACAGGTAAAATGCACAAGCTTTGTCCCTGTTTTAGTTTCTTTACACAATTTAGAAGTTTCAGGCAAGTCACAGCACCTCAGAAAACACATTGTCCAGGAGAGAAAGGAAGCAGTAATCCTATTACATAAAGGCAGTAGCAAGAGAATGTCTGAAATTTAAGGGTGAAGCAGTCAAACCAGAGAAAATGCAAAAATTCAGAGCGACTGACGGGTTCTGTGCTTCTCCAGTCATCTCACAGAAACAGTCGATGACTAAGGCTGGACAAAAGCCAGGAGCTGGACATAGCTATGACAGCTTTACATAAAATCAAAAGACAGGCAGACAATTCATGAAAAACACCACTTAACTAATATTTTGCCAATGTCATATTCTTACCTTTTTCCTGTCACTTTAGGCTGAAAGTGAGCGGGGAGCAAAGGCTTTAGACAGTAAACTGACAGCTTGAAAATTAAGTTAAAATCAAACTTTTAAATGCCATCAGAGAAGACAGCACAGAGTCACCACCAAATGCTTACTAATACTACCAAGACGACCTGTCCTACTCCAATTCACACTCTTCTCCCAGCACACAAGCTTGTCCTGCCTCATCTCTTCTTGTGGCACTGAATATAAATAACAAGAGGCATCAGGGTGAGCCAGTTGAATGACTGTTGAGAGAAGCAATGCAAGGAAAGCAACGGGAGCATCAGCTGATACCCTCTGCTACATCCTCTGGTTAGGGCTGACATGTTAAGCCTGTGCTGTCAGTCATAAGCTCTCACATGGCAACGGTTTACAGACAATTAGTAATACTCCCAGAAACCACATAATCCACTGCACAATTTCAAGACTCATTTTCAGAAAGCTTACTAAAAAGACAAGCAAATACAGATTTCCCATTAGGATCAGTAGAATGCCTTCCCTCGTGGATACAATGCAGCAAGTAGTCAGTTTGATGGGTTTGAGTACAGCAGTACGGCTTCACCCACTGCCCAACCAACCTCACTTGATCACAACGGAGCATGAACTCTTCCAACTGCTGTTACGTGCAGAGTTTAACTTACCACATGGAAGACTTCCAGCTCTCACTAGGCATTTTCCTTCTCCTTTTGCCTGCTTGCTCTTAAGAACACATTCACTCCAAGGAGTTCAATTTTTCAAAAGTGTATAATTACAGGTTAAGCAGACCAGCAGGTATTCCTGTGATCTTTAACAAAGCAGGAAAGATGCTCTTATGAGTGTAATCCCACTTGTTAGAGCATTAAACGTAGCTCAGATGAGAATACAAGCCCTTGAAGTGGAGAAGCACGCACCTTAGAGACACACAACCTTTTGAGAATGGTTTTAAACCATAAGCAAAGGGCAGAAAAATTTCAAGCTATGTCACTGTACGCCTCTTCGATTTAGTACTGCACATTCTGGGACCAGATTTTTCCTTAAGGCAAGCCTTCCAAAAGCTACCAGCACTTCTCCTACTTAACCAGGCAGAACACAATCAAACTAAGTAAACTGAAGAGCCTTCAAGCTGGGAAAAGGAGCACCTGGTTCAGTATCACGTAAGGTCTGAGATTTTGCATTTATAGCCTCTTGCAAATCCCTTCAAAAGATTTTAAATGGGAAGGATACAATACATTGCACCAAGTACTGCAAGACCATTCAAAGAACAAGTGACCAGTCACAAAGCAAGCTGAAACTTCCTAGGAAGTGATACACTTGTGACACTTAGAGATCATGTACTACCAATGCTACAAAAGCATAAAAGAAAGAATTTCAAAGTCAAAGTCAGTAATTAATTCATTCATCTTTTCACACACAAAAAAAAATAAGTCTGCATTTTGCATGCTCAGAGCCTGTAAGGCTGCCAGGATGTTTCCTACTCGACTACACAGTCTGCACTCTTCATTCTAGCCATATGAACCCAGTTAAACACGGTTATCACCACTGCTTCAGGTTGCACAAGGCAGAATAAATCAGTGACTCAGCTTTACAAACAACTGTTTGGGTAAGGTCAGACATCTCTTGTATGGCAAGGATCTATCAGACAGCCACAACAAAATGAGTCAGAGTAGTTAAAGAATGATATCTCAAGCAAGGCTTTCCAGGGCAATTTAAGCTAACTTCTTGTACACTGCACCACGGGTGGAGCAGATAGTTTGGGTGTCTCTGCACAGAATGGATGTGTGTAGAAAGTTACCAAACACTTCTTGCCTGGCTCTCCACTCAAGGAACACTCAGTAGCTGATTATGATAGTTCTGCCTCCTCAGTTGTTTATCTCACCCCTGTTGAAGCAGCTTGCATTTTTATGATTATCAGCTTGTTAGTTGACAAATAACTTGAGCAGTTCTCAAACTCTAACCACTGACTTATTTTCCAACCCAAGTGAGACCTCCTTACCTTCAGGATTAAAGTTGTGTACTCCAGAAATTTTTCAAAGAAGGTATGTTAGCATTCATAAAAAGATTTAACTTCCAACAGTTATTACTAGTGATATCAAAAGCATTCTTACAGAAAACTGCTTTCCCCAAACAGCTTTTTGCCATTATTATAGACCCAAGCAGAAAGAAAACACGGAATATCACTGATGCTTTAACAAGTCACCTTAAATCAGGTTTCTCCAAGCCAGAGTCAGGGCTGATACCACCAAGAGCATTTCAGCTTGTGATCCCAACTCCATACTTTCCAAAAGCCACTCTGGAAATCTCTACCTCTTCCTCAGCACAGAAGTGAGCATTAAGCCATAGTTCAGTAATTACTATTAGTACTCTCTCTATGTCCTTGGGTTAAACACTAGAAAGAGAGTAAGTATAAAGCTAAAAAAATGTATTCCCTAAGAACTTGAGTGGCTACCTTCATGATTAAAAAAATAAAAGCTACAATTTCTTGTTAAATGGGTGTGAAACTGGACAAGCTTACGACGGTGGCTGTAGGAAGAAGTTGGCTAGGAATCAGCTGACTTCTATCAGGTCCATCCACCTAGCCATTTCTGAAAGTGCTATTACTCATGATTTATCAGCAAGGACTAGGCCTAAATACATATGAATCCAGGTGTTAGCAGTAAATACATATATATCCTTTTGTAATGCTAAACCTTGTTTCAGAAGGAAAGAATCAAGTTCATTACTAAGTTGGCTCCTATAAATTCTTCCTGGGTCTGGGAAAAAGCTGGGATTTCAGATAAAAGGTCACAGGAGTCCTCCCCACGTAGGCAGAAAAGTCTTGGAAAGCCAACCTTGGTATGCTATAAATGAAGGACGCCACACACACGAAATGAGCGATGAAAGTATTGCTGCCAACCTGCTTCAAATACAATGGACTAACACAGGTACTCCCCACACACCCTGACAAACCACAGAATGATTCACAGAAAATACGTAGGCTTAGAGTAAAGTCCCACTCTACCCCACGCAAGGTACACCTAGGATTTGACACATTAACACGTAGACTAAAATCATTCAACGAAAAAAAAAACAAAAAAAAACCACCCACAAAAAGAAGTCACAACAGCATTCCCCCACCCACAAAAAGAAGTCACAACAGCATTCCCCAAAGGGAAAATAGACCTCTTGCATACAGAACAACCAACCCATGTGGTTGTGCTGGCTAAAAAGTTATTTTGTCAACTATGTGACACATCACCAAATGCAGGATTATCAAGCTAGTTTACAAGAGACAGCACAGGCATAACAAGGTTTTTCAGCTAGTGAGGGGCACATAAGACAGTGAAGATGTTCCTAATCTGGTGAAATCAAGAATGACAGCTAAGATCTTTCTCAAGGAAAACAGGTGTAAAGATGTGTTCATCTTCAGATCAAAGGAGGGCAGTGGAAAGGCAAGGCAGTTTGTCTTGTTCAGTGCAGTTTGAAGAACAGAATCATTAAGCAGAACACTGGATATTCCAGCGAAGAAAGCGGAAAACACAAGAGGAAGCAAGCTATTTGTATTAAAAGTTAACAGAACAACTACTTCGTGACCTTCTTACCACAGGATGAGCTTCTACTAACATGCAGAATCTGGGTCTTGCTCAAATAGTTTCTGAGCTACAAACTCTAAGAAAAAGTACTCAGAGGAAGAAGCACTCAGAAGGATCATCCAAGAAGAGGACAACTCTATCTCTTCCCTACACATCTGCTTTTGGCCACCAGTAAGGATAAACTCTTGAGCCAAATATACCTGGTATGGTTACTTTTTTAAATTTTTTATTTTTTTTTAGTTATAAGTAAGCTAGTTTTCATTGAGAAAAAAAAAAAGAATACAAAAGCCAGGAATACATCAATACCTCTACTTAATTTCTTTTTTTTTTTTTTTTTTTTTTTTTGTATTTTAAAGTCACTCCATCACTTCCCAGTCTTTAGAACCTACTTTTTACTCTGATTCTTGGGTGCCGCTGGACAATATCCAGAGCCTGCTCTGGTACCAGAGACCCAAATATCCTGCAATCCATACAGCAGTGGAAACACCGCTGAGTCTTCCTCTTTCCAAGCACGTGCACTCCTATAGAAGAATCCCTCAAATCACTTGCAAAGAAAAAGCTGAACACTACACATCCTGAAAGACATTCAGAATTTCCTTTGTTCGACCTTCTCTTGCTTGCAATAGCGGTCTCTATCACCCTGATATGGTCTCGGCATTAACTTCTGCCTTATTAATAGTTAACTAAAAGCAAGACAGATTTATTCAGCGCACTAGGATGCATTTCAACTCAGAGCTGAAGAACTGATTCCCTTCATTCAGATATCCCAGATAAAGAAAATCTGGTTAACGTTGTTTCTTCAACTTGACGTGGCCATGCACATTTTATCCGGAAACAGATAGTGGACAGATGCTTCCAACTTCTAGAAACAGATCTGTTCTAAGCTTCTAAAATAATTGTTTACAGGGATTTCAGATCTCATCTCTTCCCCAGTGTACATATGTGCTAAGGATTCTAAATGCTCTCAGAAGTCACCCTTTTTTATCTTCGTTCTGCAAAGAGGAAGGGGATAAAGGTGACTTTGAAAGCAGAAACCTCACAGAGCTGAAGGAAATCTGAGTTCAGTGGTTTTTACAAGAAACTAGAACCACGGAAATTGTCCTTCCCTGTTACAGTAAAACCAACTTAACTGCCTGGCATTGCCGCCAAAAAGGACATCTGAGAAAACCAGACTGAACTAGGAAGAAGTAGAGTACACAAGGAAAAAAAAGTAAAAAAAAAATCCAGCTATCCCCAAAACTAGGAAATGAAGAAGAAATTAGAAGAAGCATTTCTCGATCACAAATCACAAGACCTAAAGATCTCTCTCTTGCCATTCTGAGTTTAGCTTCAAGAGGTTTGAAAGGAGCCATTTAAAACACTGTGTATCGCACTCTCCAACTCCCCATAACGTGAAGGCCACACAATCCACACTTGGGTACGCATCACAAAACACGAGCCATTATTCATAACACAGCTTCATATACACAGCAAACTCCTGTGCTCATAAGCAAACAAGCTTTATGTCTTCTTTTGCTCACAAAGGAGGAGGAGATGAAATCTCCACACTGCATTGCCGGCAGATACATACCGCCAAAGATCAGCTGCATTCAGAGAACGTGCTTAAATTTAGATCTCTATAATAAAAGAATCTGCCTGATGGTATTACAGGTAAAATCTATTTGGGCCAGACATACTGTAGTGATTTGAGATAGAAGATGTATGGTAGCTAAGGAAAGTCTTGAAATCTAGAAAAATAAATACAGGAATTTGTTAGGTACAAGAATTTCACCAGCTGTGCAACAAGCAAGCACCTTCCATTGCTATCACCGTAACATCTGATTGACACCATCAGTTTTCTATCCCTTTAAGTAAGTTCTGTCCACTTCTTCTCTAATTAAAAGTAGAAGTTACCCCTGCAGCTTCACCACTACAGTTTGCACTAGCACTGAAGTTAAAACCTGAGATCCCAGAGTTTAAGGGGACGCAGTAAGGTCTCATTTTAAGCCTGAACCCAAAACAAGCAGAGCAGACTCAAGATGTGTCCTCCAAACCATTAAGATTTCATGTGCACATGTGCAGCTGTACCAGCATTATGTTACAGGCTTTACTAAAATTGTTTGTCTCTGTACCCTAAAAGTTGACTGTGCTTTAAACTCTACTTGCATAAGGTCATGCTTTACAGGTAGAGCTCAGAGAAGAATGAAAAGGAAATGGCTTAGGACCAAAAATTCTCTTAGGGGCATCCTGAAATGCCACTTGTGCTTTGAAAACAAAACCAAACCTGGACAATCTGGGAAAGTATTATCTGACTGATAAATTGTACACTGCTATTTAGAGTTCTAGCCAATGCTGTGCCACAAAATGTTCATTTTTATTATTGAGACCAACACAGTGCTTTAGAGCAGTCCACCAGCATTTAAATAATGATCACTTAATACAGTTTTTTTTGTTACTTGGCATGTACTAGTGCACCACTTAAAGCTCAAACAAGATCTCTGCCCCTTAGTACATAAGGTCCAGTCCCCTAACACTGTGGCATGTGTCAGAAAGCCCTCTGCCTGCCCACAGACCCAGCAATTGTGCAAGTGCTGAGCTAGGGATGATTATTTAAATGAGCATCAAAAGCTTTATCATGAACTTCACAAGCCCTGTGCCCCCAGTGAAGACCACGGCCCGTACAAAGCGTTCTCTTTGCGGGTGACACTAACCTACGCTTGCTAGAAGACAATGTTTACTTCCAGCTGATGTAAACTGTCAGACTTCACCGCTAACCGATTTTATGACATTATTTCTGATCACAATTATCATTTCTTCTCTGCACTGAGGCACATTTTTTCCTGGACACACCTGTAACTTCAATCAATTCAACTGTTCCACTTCACCTGTTTCCCCAGCCCACTCGGGTCACAAGAGATGCAGAGACCAATCAGCAAATAAAAGGAAAAAAAGTTACAAAGTACAAGCCATCAGCTTTGGCTCCTATCAAGTCTACGTGCATCACAGGGGCCCCCGACTTTCAAGAGCTACTGCAATACACGTGAAACCCTTCACTTCAATCTAACTCTGCCCTGAATTCCAGTTTCTCACCTCCTAAGCACACATGCACAAGTTTGCAGCAGCCTACGCCTTAAGTACAGAGAAAAAGTCCATATTTTTAGATCATGCAGTTTCCCTTACGCCTCCAGTATCTCCTCTCCCACTCGTTTCACTCAAAGGAAAGATCTTCAATGGTATAAGACAAAAAAAAAGAAAAAAAAAAAGAGACTGACCACCCGCGTTCCCCTGTCCGCAGCGAAACGCTGCCTGGGAAGCGCACTCACACTTCCCCTCTCGCTTCAGTCTGGAGTTCTCCACCGCCCGAAGCTAGGGAAGTTACTGCTGGGGAGCCAGGTCGGGAACTGTACCCTCCCTCTCCCGATGCGCTCGCTGTTACC
>VWZK01000006.1:50490-121917 GCA_013396935.1 Baryphthengus martii | reverse complement strand
CCACCCACCAGCGACACCCCAAGCCCCACCACTCCACCCCTGCCCACCCCCGGCACCCACTGCTGTCACCCTGACCTGCCACCAGCACCCAGACCTCTGCCACCAGAACCTCCCCTTACCACCAGCACCCAACCCATCACCGGACACCCCCAACCACCTCCAGCACCCTGAGCTCCACCACTGACCTTCCGGCCCTGCCTGCCTGGGGTGGACATGGCACCGAAGGGGCCCCTTGGGTTGCTGCCCAGAGAGCAGCCCCCACACCCCAAACTCTCGGGAGCGCTGGCAGCACCTCCTCCCCAGTGGCACTGTAGCCTCAGCCATGGCAGTGGTGGGAGATGCCCCCGGGCTGTGGCCCAGCGGTCACCCTCACCCTGGCTCCCCCTGCACTCCCCGGGCTGTAAACATCCCCTTTCCCCGTGGCCACTGGCACATCCAGGCTCTTATCGCCTGCTGCACGGTGCCGGTGTGGATCGACACGCTCTAATCTCCCCTCCACACTGACCAGGGCCAGCGGCCAGGGGGCAGCCCCAGGGGGCGGGGACACCCCCAGGAGCGGAGAAATGTGAGGGCGCTGCCCTAGCTTAGGGTCCCCAAGAAACTGAGTGCTGCCAGCGGGGCGGCGCGTGCCGTGTCCTGGCTGGGTTGGCATTGCCAGCGGGTGAGCGTCAGCTCCTGTGCTGGCCGGGGGCCCGCAGGAGGCGGTCGGTGGCGTCTATCTTGGTCCGGGACACGGGCCCTGCTCCAAACACACATCTTGGTCACGTCTCAGCGAGGCACCGACTAAAAACAAACCGGGGCCGGGGCCACGTGCCTGCCGCCTGCCCACCTTATAAGGGCCCCAGGCACTACGGGGACTCGGGGGCTGCTGGCACCTCCAGCATGTCCACAGTCACCTTGCCCCTGGGAGCTCCCCCGAGCCCAGGGATGGGGCTTGGGGTAGCTGGGCTGGTCCCTGTGCCGGGGGCTGGCACGTGCTCTGGCGCTCGTCCGGCCACTCTCCGTGGGTCCCTCCGTGTACCTGCTCATGCTCTGGTTCTGCCCTGGATATTGCTGGGGCAGGACAAGCCCTGTGCCATGCTGTGCTGTGCCAGTCTTTGGCTTGGCCACTCATGGGCACCCAGAACCGGATGCCCTCAGCTCCCTCCTCCATTCAGGTGGCTCCTGGGGACCATGGGGCAGAGCCCTGCTGGGGCAGGCTGGAGGGTCTCAGGCTCGGGGGCAGTGATGGGTGTCCCTGGACAGGGCTGGGACCCCAGCGCTGCTCCCCAAGCAGCCCAGGGACGCAGGGTGACAGTGGGTAATGCCAGGGCATGGCTACTCTCACCCTTTTCATCCTCCTGGCCACAGGTCGGATGTGGTGGTGCTCTGCTTCTCACTGGCCAACCCAAACTCCCTGCGCCACGTGAAGACGATGTGGTACCCGGAGATCAAGCACTTCTGCCCCCGCACACCCATCGTGCTGGTGGGGTGCCAGCTGGACCTGCGCTACGCCGACCTGGACGCTGTGAACCGTGCCCGACGACCCTTGGCCAAGTAATGTTGCCGCGCCGGGGTAGCGAGTGCTGGGGAACAGGCCCCTCTGCAACACGGTGACATGTCCCTGCTCTGTCCCCACCTGCCCAGGCCCATCAAACCCACGGATATCCTGCCCCCAGAGCGTGGCCATGAGGTGGCCAAGGAGCTGGGGGTGCCCTACTACGAGACCAGTGNCAGGTCCCGGACCCCCCGTCCAGCCACGCCTGGGGCCCTGCCGCCCTCTTCCGCACCCCTCTCTGTGCTGACGTTGTCTTCCAGCTGCACGGCGGCCAGCGGGTCTTTGCCCACCGCGTCTACCTGGCCACCTCCTGCTCTAAGTTCTACGACCTCTTCACACTGGAGGGCCTGCGAGGCAGGGCCAAGGAACAGGCTGCCCGCACCAAGAGCCTGGACGGGGAGCGGGGGGCCCTGGCTGAGGGGACGCACGCCCTGCCACTGAGGACTTCCCAGAGCGACGATGCCCTGTGTCCGGCGACAGGGGTCGGTGATGATGACGAGGCGCCTAGCGCTGACACCGGTCGCGACCTGTCGTCCTGGGGCCGTGGGTTCATCAGCCTGCGCTGGGAACCGGTGGCAGACCCGGTGTCGGGGTGGGAGAAGCAAATGGCGGTGGTGTGCCTGGACCGGCGGGTGCAGGCGGAGCCCTTCCGCGCCGTCCTTGAGTACCTCTACACCGGGCAGCTGGACCAGGCCTGCAGGGACCTCATGCAGGTGGCCGCCATTGCCGAGCTGCTGGAGGTCTTCGACCTGCGCATGATGGTGGCCAACGTGCTCAACAAGGAGAGCTTCATGAACCAGGAGATCACCAAGGCCTTCCACGTCCGCCGCGCCAACCGCATCAAGGAGTGCCTGGGCAAGGGGGTCTTTGCAGGTACGGGGGGATCCCTGGCTGGGACGGGGGGAGAAGGAAGGGTTTAGGGGGGGCTGCCCTGACTAGGGACATCACCTGGCTCCTTCCCCTCCAGACAGGTGTCCATGGGGCATGGACCGGGGGCTCCCGGCCATCCCCTTCTCCTCCTTCCACTGGGGTTACCAAGCCCTCGTCCCTTCCCTGTTGTGCCATCCCTGTCACCTCTGTGGCAATGCCACATTCCCTGGGCTGGGTCAGCCATGGGAGGGCTGAGGTGGCCAAGGGGGAACTGTCCCTGTGTCAGGGGTGGCCATGGGGTGGCTGTCCCTGCACCGAGGTCCCCCTGTTGTGCCATCCTTGTCACCCCTGTGGCAATGCCACATTCCCTGGGCTGGGTCAGCCATGGGAGGGCTGAGGTGGCCAAGGGGGAACTGTCCCTGTGTCAGGGGTGGCCATGGGGTGGCTGTCCCTGCACCGAGGTCCCCTTGTTGCCGCCCCAGACGTTGTTTTCCATGTGGACGACGGGGCGGTGCTGGCACACAAGCCCCTGCTTATTGCTGGCTGCGACTGGATGATGGCCATGTTCCGGGGCGCCTTCCGCGAGAGCTACGCCGCTGAGGTGAGAGGACGGGGGCAGTGGGACCAGGGGAGTTCCTGCTGGCTCTGGTGGGAGGATAAGGGTCAGGGAGTGATTGCCCTCTGGACCCCTCGTCCCCGCCCAGGTCTCACTGCCCGGCACTAACTGTGCCTGTCTCCGCGCTGTCCTCGACTTCCTCTACACCGGCGTCTTCACTCCCACACCTGACCTGGACGCCATGGAGCTCCTCATCCTCACCAACCGCCTCTGCCTGCCTCGGCTGCAGGCGCTCACGGGTGAGCCCCCCCGCCCCCGCTTCGGCGTCCCCTCATTGACGTCACTCGCCGATATAGTGCCGCACCGCAACAATGCGGATCGATGTGTCCCCAGCATGTCATTAATGGGGTCCTTATGTAAGAGCCGGGCGAGGCCAGTCCAGCCTCCAGGGCGCAGCCACGTCTCCAGCGCGTGTGGCCCCCCCAGCCCCGCTGCTGAGCCCCCCCCTCAACTGCACCCCCCCCCAGAACAATATGCTGTGGATGAGCTGCTCCGAGCCTTCATGCAGCAGGTGGAGATCGACGAGCAGGTCATCATCTACCTGGAGATGACACAGGTACCAGGGGGTGGCCGCATGGCTTGTGGGGGGACCTAAATCCCCTAGGGGCTGCTGTGGTGGGGTGGCCATAGTGCCAGCCTGGCCATCTCAGAGGACCCAGACCCCTGGGAGCTGCCACGGTTGGATGGGGTGGCCACAGTGTGAGCCTGGTGGTTTGGGGGGACCCAGATTGCCATGGAGCTACTGTGGTGGGATGGGCTGTCCACATGGACTGGACCCCTCGTCCCCGCCCAGGTCTCACTGCCTGGCACTAACTGTGTCTGTCTCCGTGCTGTCCTCGACTTCCTCTACATGTCCACATGGAGCTGCTGTGGTGGGATAGGCTTTGGGGCAACCTAAACCCCTTGGGGGCTGTCATGGTGGGATGGGGTGGCCATGATGCGAGGCCTGTGGTTTGGGAGAACCAAAACCCCGAGGCAGGGGCAGGTGATGACAGGGTGGGGTGGCTGTGGTGTGAGCCCGGTGGTTTTAAGGGGAACCCAAATCTCTTTGGAGCTGCTGTGGTGGGATGGGGTGGCTATGGTCATGGCTTTGGGGGGACCTAAACCCCTTGGGGGCTGCCATGGTGGGATGGGGCGTCCATGTGGGAGAGCCTGCTGCTTTGGAGAGGATGCAAACGGGGGTGTGGCGTGGGTGGGGGATCTGACGGCGCTGTGCCTGCAGTTTCACAATGCCCGGCAGCTGGCCGCCTGGTGCCTCCACTACATCTGCACCAACTACAACGACGTCTGTCGTCGCTTCCCCCGCGAGATGAAGTTCATGTCCCCAGGTATGGCCGGGCAGGGAAGGCAAGTGGGGACAGGCTCGTTCGGGGTTGCCGCCAGTGTCATCACATGTGTATTCCCCCCACCAGAGAACCAGGCACACTTTGAGCGGCACCGGTGGCCCCCGGTGTGGTACCTGAAGGAGGAGGATCTGTACCGGCGCTCTCAGAAGGAGCGGGAGCGGGAGGAGCAGCTCCAGCGCAAGCAGCACCCCCGCAGCAAGTGGTGCTTCTGGCGGCCCTCACCCCACATCTCCTGAAGCAGGGGACGTGGATGTGGGGTGGGATGGGGATGCCCGGTCGGCACCTCTCCACCCCGGTGCCCACCGTGCCCCACCGGTGCCCCCACCCTGGCTGTTTACAGGCACCCGCTGGGGCCTGGCTCGTCCTCCTCCAACGTCCTGCCATTGCCTTGTCTGGCACAGGAGTGTGGATAGCTGGGCTGGGCTGAGCTGTGCCAGCCATGCCGAGCTGGGCTGGGCTGGGCCAGGCACTGCCAGCCATGCCGAGCTGGGCTGGCCAGGCCGAGCTGTGCCAAGCTCTACTGGCCATGCTAAGCCATGCCAGTGATATCAGCTGTGCCAGCTGTGCTGAGCTGTGCCAAGCCGAGCTGTACCATCTGTGCCAGCCATGCCGAGCTGTAACGAGCTCTACCAGCCATGCAGATCTGTGCCAGGCCGAGCTGTACCATCCACGCTGAGCCATACCAAGCCATGCCAGCCACGCTGAGCCATGCCAAGACAAGCTGTACCATCCATGCCAGCCGTGCCAAGCCGTGCCATACCAGCAGGGCCCCCTCTGCCCCGGCCCACGCTGGTGCTACCTCTGACCAAGCAGTATTGTGGGGCTGGAGGAGGGCAGGATGCCGAGGTGGGGCTCTCCCAGCCTCCTCCCGGGGGTGCCCCTTCTGCCCCGTGCCAGGTACTCCCTGGGCAGGGCTCTCTCTGGTGCTGTATTTCCCCCACCCTGGAGCTAGGGGGGGGGCCCAAGCTGTGAGCGGGGCAGGAGGGAAGGGGGTGAGCACAGGGGGTCCCCGGGTGCTTGTGTGACTATAAGGGCTGTTCCTGCCCGGGTTGGGGGATCGCTTGTCGTTACCCCCTCCCCCCAGCTCATCTCCGTGCCTTGGACGTGCCCCCACTGGGCCACGGGCTGTGTCCTCGTGGCGGAGGGGGGTCATTGTCCCCAGCCTGGGGTCCTCAGGCTGAACTGCACAACCGTTTTACACATTTTTTACCCCCACCCAATGAGCACACTGGCCCCAGGGCCCACCCTCCCCAGGCACGCCCAGCGTTGTGAGCGGGGCTCCCCACGCCCTCAGCATCGGCTGTTTTAACCTTTAATAAAACCTTTTGTAATGGGACTGGACTCTGCTCTGACCCTGCTAGACCCCAGGGTGTTTCCCCCACCCCCAGGTACTTGGCCATTGCCCACCTAGCCCATTAACCCCTGCAGGAACAGGGCGTGGGGGCTTCATTTGGGTTTATTTATCATGGCTGGGGGGTACACAGCACAGGATGGGGCGAGGGTCTAACCCCACTTGAGGGGTGCAGCTCATGGGGAGGAGGGGTTGGGAGTAACACAGCTGGAGCACAGGGGGTGGGGGGACATATCTGGGGCACATTGAGGGGTCTGTGCCCCATAGTTTGGGGGGCCTGGGGAGTTGCAGGTGGAGTTCGGCTCTGGCTGGAAGCTTCACACATGCATACACACCCCCTCGCTATCGCAGGACCTGTCCTGGGCTGAGCTGACCCCCACATCAGGGGGGCAGGATGCCCTGCCCTGCAGGGCCATGGGATCAGAGCTGGAGGCTGAACTCATCTAGAGGGTCCCACTGGCCAGGACAGGAGGGCTGGATGAGGGCAGTCCCCCAGGGAAGCGGCCAGGGCAAAGCCAGGGAGGAGTCTGGGCAAAGCATCTGCCCCTCAACTCCAGTACAGCTTGGGCTGGGTTACAGCCAGCAGAGGGGTGCAGAGGGTGAGGATGGGGGCCACGGCGGGGGTGACATGTAAAACTGTCCCTGGCGGGGTGCTAGTAGGTAGGTGGGTGGGTGGGAGATCCTGGCAGCTGCCACCGCCCCAGAGCACACCTGTGGCCTCGCACATCTGGCGGTCGGCCCTGGGGATGAAGGTCCCACGGTGAGGACACACTACGAGGTCTCACAACAGGGAGCTGCATGGCCCCATGGATCCCTGGGGAAGAGAAGAGGCTCCTCTCCTTCTCCTCCTCCTCCCCCCCACTCGCCCCCTCCCAGTACTTGTGTTCCCTGAGTGGCCCCACAGATGCTGCACCCACGAGGTGCAGGCTCCCCAGCCAGGCAAGAGCAGCGTGCAGCACAGGTTTATCCTGGAGCCCTGGAAGAGCCAGTTCTGCACCCTTCAGGAAAGGCTTGGGGGGGGCCCTCCCCACCCCGCTGGGGTCCTGTGGGATCACAGCAGCTCCACGGCCACATGGGGATGCGTCAGGTTGGCTGTGGGAGCCAGAGGGGCTCTGGCTCAGCTCAGCCATCACGCAGATTTCCACTCCGCACCCCACAGAGTGGGGTTTGAGGGTCGATGCCAACCCCCCCCCTCACTTATGGTGCCACCGTGGTGCTGGGGAGCCCTGGCTCAGCCTCAGCTGGCAGCCTATGCCCGGCCATAGCGGAAGATCTCGCTGAGGTCGTAGCCAGTGATGGCGAAGGAGTTTCCCTCGGGATCGCAGAAGCGGGCGCCACAGATCTGGGTGTCAGTGACGCACTCGGCGTGGCAGTGCTGGATCTGCAGGAATGGGTTGGGGCAGGAGCCGGGCGGTGCCACAGCCCCAGGGAATACAACTGGGCACAGCCAGACCTGCCCTGGGTCCCTCCCTGGCTGCAGAGCCATCACCTCGGGGCCACGGGCAGGTAGGGACAACAGGCCAATGAGCCATGGCTGGGCTTGCCCTGGCACAGAGTCATGGATCATTTGGCTTAGGAGAGACCTTTGGGAACATGAAGTCCCAGCATTGCCCCAGCACTGCCAGGGCACCACTAACCCCTGTCCCTCAGCACCACATCTCCATGGCTTGGAAACCCCTCCAGGGATGGTTGTTGCCCTTCTCTGGCCATGCTCCAGCCCCTCAAGGTCCTTCTGGGAGGGAGGGGCCCAAAACTGACCCCAGGATTCCAGGCGTGGCCTCCCCAGCACCCAGCCCAGGGGGACGATCCCCGCCCTGGTCCTCAGTTTGCACTGAGCAGGGAGCCCCTCTCCATGGCCACGGTGCCCCACCGGAGGCTGCAGGAGCAGCCTCATGACGGCTCCAAGCGCAGTGAAGGTGCTGCAGGCTACCCACTAGGAGCTGCTGCTGCCTCAACTCACCTCGATGTCATCAGTGTCCGTGTTCCTGCTGAGCTTCCAGACGTGCACGAAGGAATCTTCCGCTCCTGAGAGTAGCTGCAATGGGAGGGGACAACGGCCATGGGCATCAGGGGAACACTGCGGAGGCGGTGCCACTGTGCACCAGCGGGGGATTCCAGGTGGGATGCCAGGGCAGGACGCCAGCTGGGATGCCAGAGCGCGCATCCCATCGTACCTTTCCCGTCTGCGGCGCCAAGTCCAGGGCGTAGATCCATCGGGCGTGGGCGTTGACCTGGGCACGCAGGATGCCTGTGGCCGCCTCGTAGAGCCGAATCTGCCCGTTTCCGTAGCCGGCAGCCACCACCCCGTTCCACAGCTTCACCGAGGAGCAGGAGCAGCTGGGCACAGGGGACAGGTGTCAGCTCCTCCCCTCCCGGCCGCAGACCCCGTCTCGCCGCCCTCCCATCTTGCGGGGCTCACCCGAGTGCAGGGATCTTGCAAAGCAGGACAAACTCCTCTCCTGCGCTCCAGATGCAGAGGCTGCCGGCGTCGTCAGCCGTCACCATGTCCCCGGCCCCGTCCTGCCGGGCACACGCGGCTCAATTCAATGGAATGTTCAGGGTGCCCTGGTGTTGCCGGAGCTGCCGATGATGCTGGAGCCGGCAGTGGAACGAGCTTAAAGTTGAACAGCTCTGTAGAATCCCAAGGCCGGCTGAGGCACCGCTGCCCAGTCATGCGGCTCCAGCAGCACCTGTTCCACGCCGGGCATCTTCCTGGGCAGAATTCCCACGTCCCATCCCTCCATGCCCTATACCCGATGATCTCCATGCGGGATTGCATCCCGCATCAGCTTCTTGATGCTCTAATGGCAGGAGCTGGTTCGGGGTTAATTCTGGGCCCATTTTGCTCGTTTGCTCTTGTGCCACAACTCGGGTGTGCAATACCAGAAACCTCACCACCCAGAGCTCACTGTCCCAAGATGGCACCCCCGGTGCCAGGGACCTCCCCAACCCTCCACATACCGGAGCCTGTCCCAGCTCTGCTGCGATGTCGGTGATGGGGTCATGGTGCTGCTCCAGGACCTCACTCACCGTGATGTTAGTCCCCTTGAGGGGGATGTCAAACACCAGCACCGAACCAGAGGACGTCCCTGTAGATGGCACAGGATGGAGCAGAGATCAACATGGAGCAGGGGGACTCATCCCACACTGTGTTCTGTGACTGGGCCCCCAGCAGAGCTCCTCATCCTCCCAAGACCCTCCGCCCCTGTGGGGCTGCCTCTCATGGATGCCACTGGATAATCTGCCCAGAGTAGCTCCAAGGCCAACCCAGCGCAGCCACAGAATCCCAAAATCCCAGCATGGTGGGAGTTTGAAGGGCCCTCTGGAGATCATCTGGTGCCCCTCCACCCCACTCCAGCAGAGTCACCCAGAGCAGGGGGCCCAGCATCACAGTGTCCAGGCAGCTTTGGAATCTCTCCAGAGAAGGAGACTGGACAACGTCTCTGGGCAGCATGGGCCAGGCTCCAACACCCTCCCAACAAAGACGCTTCTCCTCCTGGAAGTTCAGATGGAACCTCCTGGGTTCCAATTGGTGCCCGGTGCCCCTTGTCCTACTGCTGGGCACCACCGAGCAGAGTCTGTCCCCATCCTCTTGCTCCCCAGGGGCCCTTGAGCTCTTGCTCAGCATTGATCCGATCCCCTTGGAGGCTGCTCTTCTCCAGCTGAACAGCCCCAGGGCTCTCAGCCTTTCCCGGGCACAGAGATGCTCCAGGACCCTCAGAACTCTCTGCAGTAGCTCCTGGCCTCTCTTGAACTGGGGAGCCCAGCTCTTGACCCAACACTCCCGAGGTGGCCTCCCTGGGGCAAAGCAGAGGGGCAGGATCCTCCTCGCCCCTCACCCTGCTGCCCCCAGGCCTGCCAGGAGACTTTCCTGGCCCCGAGGGCCCATGGCTGGCTCATGGGCACTTTGTTCTTCCCCAGTGCTCCCAGGTCCTTCTCCATGGAGCTGGTTCCCAGCAGGTCCTCTCTCCCCTGTGCTGGGGCAGGGGGTTGTTCCTCCCCAGGGGCAGGACCCGACACTCACTCTGGGTGAATCTCAGGAAGTTCCCTTGGCTGACCCCAGGCTGATACCCCACCAGGTGCTCCCTCCCTCCTCAGCCCTCCCCACAGCCCAGGCTCCGCTCACCCACGCAGATGAAGCGTCTCCCGGCTGCCGCGATCCCTCGGGCAAATGCGGCTTCTGCTGAAAGAAACCGAGAGTTGGTGAATAGTGGCAGCGCCCGGGAACCGGAAGACCTGCTCCATGGTGCCAGGCATCAGGGATTCCACTGAGCTCGTCTTTAGGGTGAGTCCCATGGTGGCCATGCTGGGTCCCTTCAGAGCCCCTTCCCAGCCCCCTCCAGCCCTCGTCGAGTCAGGGTGACACAATGACCTTTTCCAGGCCCTTCTGCTCTGTTGCTGAGTCAGCGTCCTGGCTCAGTCCCAGCCGGGGCTGGGCGCAAAGCTACTGCAGGCCAGGAGGGACCAGTCTGAGCTACAGCAACCATGGCATCATGGAATGGCTTGGGTGGGAAGGAACCTATAAAGTCATCTGGTCCAATCCCCCTGGCAGGAAGCAGGGACATCTGCAAGTAGAGCAGGTTGGTCAGAGCCTCATCCAACCTCCCCAATGGTTCCAGGGATGGGGCAGCGACCACCTCTCAGGGCAACCTGGGCCAGGGTTTCACCACCCTCCCTTGAAAGGACCCCAGAAGGTCTCCCCAGAGCCTTCTCTTCTCCAAGCTGAACAAGCCCAACTCTCCCAGCCTGGCCTCCCAGCAGAGGGTTCCAGCCCACCCAGCACTGCTGAGGCTCCTCTGGCCCTGCTCCAACAGGTCCCGGTCTTTCCTGTGCTGAGGACTCCAGAGTTGTATGGTGCACTGCAGGGGAGGGTCTTCCCAGAGCACTGGTCCCTCTGATGGATCCCATCCCTCAGACATGTCACCAGCACCACTCAGCCTGGTGCCATTAACTCACCCGGAGAACTCTCTGGCACGTCGAGCGCATGCCAATAAACCATGATGGAGCCATCGGACTCATACATCTGGAGAGGGAAAGCAGCAGGGTGAGGCCTGGGAGGGTGGGTAGGCTCAACCCCTGCCCCAGGAGGTCGCCAGAAGAGATCAGCAGCTCTCTGTGAGTGCAGCAGGACCCCAGGAGAAGAGCCCAGACGTCCTCACTGCGAGCTCATCCTCCTGGTGTCGTGACCACGCTTCCCGCCCTCTGAGGAAAAGCAGCTCACCTGGATCCCTTTCTGGGAGGCGAGCACCAGCAGGATGCGCGATGGCAGCACACACCAGGCAGCCTGGAAAGAATGGTGGCTCAGGACGGGTCCAGGGAGGGGGCAAAGTCCTCCACACCAGCCAGGGGCAGCCCATGGTCCCAGAGACCATTGATAATGATACTGGACACAACTGGTCCTACCGAACCCTGGGGACACCACTTGTGATTGGCCACAAACTGGAGCGAACTCCAGTCCCACCACCCTCTGTTCCCAGCCATCCAGTCAATGCTTTACCCACTCAGGCATCCACCCACCACCCCGAGAGCCCTTGATGATTCCCATGGAGGGTCCCAGGCCCCTGACAGCCCCGTACCTGGGTGAGCAATGAGGTGCTGAGGGCTGTGCCACCCTCCTTGGCCTGCAGCTGCCGGTGGGAGAAGCCGATCCCGTCGCCGTCGGCAGTGACGAGGCTGAGGCCGGGCCCGTGGACAGTGCTGAAGCAGGCAAGGGACCGCCCGCCAGCCTGCAGCACGCTCAGGTTGTTGTACAGGGCTGCGCTGCTGCTGCGCAGCGGGATGCTCAGCTCCTTGCGGTACATCCTGTGGGCACTGGGCACGTCAACGGCGGGGAGTGGGGGGAAGGCAGCGGGGACACTGGCCAAGCACATCCTGATACCTGCACCAGGGCTCCACAGCACCCCGGTCCCCTCGTCCCGCCCCTGGGGTACCCCCCGTCCCCTCTCCTATCCTCCTGGGGCCTCCGTTCCCCTTCCAGGATCCCCATTGCCCTCCCAGGACTCCCGTACCCCACCTGGGATCCCGCCACCCCCGGGACCTGCGTTTCACCCCATTCCGTTTTCCCTCCTGGGACTCCTTCACCACTCCCGGGCCTCCCACCATCCCCGGGCGTCTCACCCCGTACCGCCTCCCGGGCCCCTCGTACTCCCCTCCCGGGCCCTCGCTGTCCCCAGGCCCCCTTCTGCCTCTGGATTCCCTCCCATCCCTCCTCCCGGGACCCCTGTAACTCCTCCCGGGCCCCTTGTACCCCCAGCCCTTCCCGGGACCTCCACGTCCCGCCGCCGCTCACTCGCTGTCGGCCGCAGCCATGGAGACGGCGTGGCGGCATGATGACGTCAGCGGGGCGTCATCCCCGCGCGCCTCCCGTCGCGGGAGCGTTACCGTGGAAACCGGGACGCCGCCGGCCCAGCGGCGGGATGGGTGAGGTGCGAGGTGGGCGGGGGTGTACTGGGATATTTTGGGGAGTACTGGGATGTACTGGGATGTGCCGGAGTGCGCTATAAGGGTGTATTTGGAAGTGCTGGGGTGTAACGGGTTGTGCTGGATTGGGGTGTGCTGGGGTGTACTGGGGTGTACTGGGGTGGGCTATAAGGGCGTATTGGGGTGCACTGGGATGTGCTGAGGTGTACTGGGGTGTAGTAAATTGGGGTGTGCTGAGGTGGCTGCAGTGTACTGAGGTGTACTGGGATGTGGTGAGTTGGTGTGTATCAGGGTGCGCTGGGATGTGCAGATGTCCCAGTCTGTGTGTGCCCTGGGCTGTGGACGCCCCGTGGGGGACTCCTCTTGCCCCCCGGCCCTAGCCACCAGCGCCCATCGTGTCTCCCTGCAGAAAATGACCCTTCGAGAGCGAGTGGCCACCTCCAGGTCGCGGGGGGACAGGTCCAGGTTGCCCACAGCAGTCGCAGCCCGAGGGGGCAGCGGGGTCCCAGGGCACCTGCCCGAGTCCGAATGGCTGCAGCTGCTGGAGGCCGAGCAAGGGGATCGCAATGTGGGGGACGCGGTGGCCGAGCTCCTGGAGCATGTGATGGGCGAGTGCGCCCAGGCCAGTGCTGCTCGGCAGGTAAGCGTGCCCGCTTTCAGGGGCACCCCGTGGGCACCCTGCAGCCCCTGTCCCATGGCTAAGGCCAGGGGTACTGAGTGGGGTGCTGAGGGCTGGCTCCACTGCAGCGTGTGCCCTTCGTGGTGGGCCAGGCGTGGGACGCCATCCTCCAACTGGCCCAGTGGCAATTCCTGGTGCGGGATGAGGGCGATCTGGGCCCTGAGCAGGGAGCTGGCGCTGCGGAGGAGGACAAGGAGCCTGAACCCCTCACCACGGACTCCTGGTCACGGGGCTCCATCCCCATCCTGCACGTCCATCCGTCCCCAGGAGAAGGAGAGGTGAGACAGACCCCAGACCCACCACGATATCCAGTGAGCCCCCAGGCTGCCTTGGGGCTGGGGATCACCCGCCGACCCCGTGCTAGCCGAGGGGTCCTCAGGGTGCTGTCACATGGTCCCTGGTAGGGCATAGCCCTCCCCAAACACCCCCATCCCCTCGAGGAGCTGGGGGCATCCATGCTGAGGTGGACAGAAGAGAAGGGGGAGCTCTGGCCACACCAGAGGAAGGGCCTTTGCCCCTTCCCCAGCAGGTCTCGGGAGTGTGGGCCCCATGCCAGCATGGAAGGCAGGACACATCTGTGGTGGCCGAGACCAGAGCTCCCCCCACGCCACCCCTGCGTCCCAGCCAGGCTCCCAGTGCTGGTGCAATCCTGCCCGTGCCAGTGCCATCCCTTCCAGAGCTGCTGCCGGTTGAGGTGGCCACTGGTCCCCAGCCCTCCAAGGAAAAACCTGCCCAGTGTCCCCAGTGTCCGCTGCCTTGGCCAGTCCTGCTCCACTCGGCCAGGCCACTGGTCCCCCGGCCACCTCCAGGGCCGCCGGAACAGGGCCAGTGTCCCCCATGGTCATCCTGCAGGGATATGGTGACACCGCTGTCACCTTCCCTCTGCACCATCCCGGTGGGGATGCAGCTGAGGGTGAAGCGGGAGCGATCCAGCAGCATCACTGGGGTCCTTGAGCTGAGCCCCCGCAGCCGTCCCCAGTGCTGGATCAGGCCCCGGGTGGAGGTGCTGGACCCGGAGGTCAAACCAGTGACATGTCCCCAGGGTCCCCGCAGCTCGTGGCTGCCCTAGGGTGTGGTCACCACGGGGGACACACGGCTCCAGCCACCCTCTCCGGCATCCCCACAGCCCCTCAGCTCCGTGCCCTGGCCGCTCAGCTCCTTGCTGACCCCTGCCCAGCTGGCCCCTGGCATGACCATCAGATGGGGCAGCAGTGAGAAGCAGGAGGTCGAGGAGGAGGAAGAAGAGAAGGAGGAGATCAGTCAGTATCTGAGACCCATCTGTCCCGCTGTGCCCATCCCAGCCATCGTGGCCAGGCAGGTGACGGGTGACGGCAAGGGATGAAGGCAGTGCCCACCCACCATCACCCTGGGGTCTGGAGCGGTGCGGGGGCTCCAGGAGCTCCGGGGCTGGGTGCCCAACTCGGGGCTGCCCTTGTCTGGGTGCCCGAGCTCCAGAAGAGGCCCCTCATCCTTGGCGGGCTCCTCGCTCGTGGCTTTTGGCATGTTTCCACCTGACCCTGCATCCACCAAGGGTTTGGGCTGGGTCCGGCGCAGGGCAGGGCGCTGACAGGGCACTGTGGGTCTGCTGACGAGGCCGGGAGCTTGGTGCCCTTTGCTAAAGGAAACAGGCAGAAAATAAAAAGGTGTCTGTTGCTTGGCTCTGGTCCCTCGCTCAAGACCAGCCCTGTGCCTGTCACATCACAACTCTGGAAGGAGGTTCCACCTGAGCAGGAGCAGAAACTTCTTTGGTGGGAGGGTGTTGGAGCCTGGCCCAGGCTGTCCAGGGAGGCTGTGGAGGCTCCTTCTCTGAAGAGATTCCAAAGCCGCCTGGACACTGGGCTGCTGGGCCCCCTGCTCTGGGTGACCCTGCTGGAGCAGGAGTGGGGGCACCAGATGATCTCCAGAGGGCTCTTCCCACCCAAAACCCTTCTGGGGTACTAAGCAGTCCCTGGGTGGCACGAGGGACATGTGGCTCAGCCTCCTGCCAGTTCTGCCCCTCTGAAGGTATGAGCCGATGGAGCCACTTTCCTGCTCGTTGTTCCTCCTTTGCTTCTGGAGGCTTGGGGAGTAGGAGGGGACCATGCCATGTGGAGGCTGCCGGGCTGGGCGAAGGTCCTGGACTGACCTCTGGTCCCAGCCGGACTCTGTCCCCCAGCCACAACCCGGAGCCCCAGCTGGCCCTGCAGCCCAGCCATGGAGCTGCCGGGTGCCTGCAGCCACCCATGCTGGTTCCTGCTCACACTGCTCCTGGGGCTGCTCCTCTGGGCCCGCAGGAAATGCCCCTGGGACCCTCGCAAGTGTCCCACCGACCTGACTGGCAAGACAGTGATCATCACTGGAGCCAACAGCGGTGAGCAGGGATGGGCGGTGGGGGAGTGTGGGGGCTGCGGGGCTTGACGAGGGGCTGGGGTTGCAGGACATGGGTGTGGGGTCCTGGCCACCCTCCTTTGGCAGCTGAGGGTGGTGGCAGCTCCTGCTGCCCCTGGGATGCGGACAGGGCTGGTGGCATGCGCTGGGGTGCCAGTGGTGCTGGGACACAGGTCTCCCCCAGCTGCGGGACCACAGCCCTGTTTTTGCAGTGCCAATGGCTGCGGGAGTGGCTGGCAGCTGGTCCCTGGGCACACACAATACGCTCCCGGTGCCGCATGCCCACAGTCAGGATGCCATCAGGCGTCCTCTGACACTGCTGTGCCACATGCCTGGTAGCTGGTCCCTGGCGAGTCACCCTGGCCAGCTGGAGTCCTCCGCCCAGGAGCAGCTTGGTCTCGCCAGGCTCTGGGCACCCCCTACCCATGGCCCCTGCCCGGTCTCTGTCTGGACTCTGCCCTGCCCAGTTAATGATTGACAGCCAGGGGCACTGCACTGCTGGTGGAGTCCCAGGGTGTCAGCGCTGGGGTGTCAGCAGGACCAGGGCAGGGATCATCCCCCTGGACTGGGCTCTGAGGAGGCCACCCCTCGAATTCTGGGGTCAGTTTTGGGCCCCTCCCTCCCAGAAGGATCTTGAGGGGCTCGAGCATGGCCAGAGAAGGGCAACAGAGCTGGGGAAGGGTCTGGAACAGGAGTCTGGGGAGGATCAGGCTGGAGAAAAGGAGGCTCAGGGAAGATCTCGCTCTCCGCAACTCCCGGCACAGTGGGGACAGGGGTACATAGCAACCCCAGCAACCCCTTGCCATGGGGACCTGTCTAGCACCAGCTCCATGTGCCACAGGGATCGGCAAGTGTGTGGCTCTGGACCTGGCACGCAGGAACGCCCGCACCATCCTGGCTTGCCGGAGCTGGGAGCGGGGCCAGGCAGCAGTGGATGAGATCCGGGCAGCCACCGGCAACCCAGCAGTGGTGCTGCGGCTGCTGGACACTGGCTCGCTGGCCTCCGTGCGCACCTTCG
The DNA here is from genome assembly GCA_013396935.1 of Baryphthengus martii. Classification (NCBI taxonomy): domain Eukaryota; kingdom Metazoa; phylum Chordata; class Aves; order Coraciiformes; family Momotidae; genus Baryphthengus; species Baryphthengus martii. The sequence continues at coordinate 105,713 of VWZK01000006.1, read as the reverse complement.
CCCGGGCTGTGCTGCAGGAGGAGAAGCGGCTGGACGTGCTGGTGAACAACGCCGGTGTCACCGGTACACCCTGGGCTCGGGGTCAGGGCGAGGTGTCTGCTGGCCTCATCCAGGGTCTGGCTCCCCATTCATGCCTGGCTCCCAGCCCCACATATCCCCCTCTTCCAGGGCTGCCCTTCTCCATCACGCCGGAGGGTCTGGAGCAAACCTTTGCCATCAACTACCTGGGGCCGTTCCTGCTGACAAACCTGCTGCTGGGTGAGCAGGATCCACCAGGCAAAGGGCAGAATCCTGTCCCTGGGTTGGGTGGGGCCATCCCTGCTACCAGCCCAGGGAGCTGTTGGAGCAGGGCCAGAGGAGCCCCAGCAGTGCAGGGTGGGCTGGAACCCTCTGCTGGGAGGCCAGGCTGGGAGAGTTGGGCTTGTTCAGCCTGCAGAAGAGAAGGCTCTGGGAAGACCTTCTGGGGGCATTTCAGGACTTCCAGGGGCCTGTCAGAAAGATGGGGAGAGACTTTTGAGCAGGGCCTGTTGGGACAGGACAAAGGGTGATGGGTTTAAACTAAAAGATTGAGATTTAGACGAGAGAGAAGGGAGAAAGTTTTGATGCTGAGGGTGGTGAGACCCTGTCCTAGGTTGCCCAGAGAGGTGGTGGCTGCCCGATCCCTGGAACCATTCTAGAAGAGGTTGGCCGGGGCATTGAGCAACCTGCTCTAGTTGCAGATGTCCCTGCTCCCTGCAGGGGGCTTGGACTCGGTGACCTTTAAGGTCTCTTCCCACCCAAACCATTCCATGACTCCTTGATCCCTCCCCACTCACCCCCCCTGCTCTGCACAGACCTCCTGAAGGCCTCAGCACCTGCCCGCATCATCAACGTCTCCTCGTTCCGGCACAGCGTGGGCACAGCCGACAGCCGGTACCTCACTGGGCAAGAGCGCACCAGGGGTTTCGATGCCGCCTACAACAGCACCAAGCTGATGAACGTGCTCTTCACCGTGGAGCTGGCGCGGCGCCTGTGGGGCACAGGTGGGTGCTGGGCCGTGCCAAGCTGAGCTGCACATCCCACCTACCCCGTGCCATGACACTGGGGCCGCACAATGTGGCTGGCAGGGGTCTCAGCCCTAGTAGAACCTCCCCAGGACCCACCATGTCTCCTGTGGGTGGCGGAACCCTGGGCAGGGGTGGCCCCAGTGCCAGGGCATGGCCGAGTCCCGGCTCTGCGGCTGGGCTCGGGGCTGGCAGTGGGGGATCTGGGTCCCTGGTGCGGTGCCAATAGTGCAGCTCAGCAGGGGTGACGGTCACCGCACTGAGCCCCGGCGTGGTGAGCACCGGCATCATGCGCCACTTTGGCTGGGCCGTCCGGACGCTCTTTGCCCTTATCCGCCCCTTCATCAAGGTGAGCAGGGGCCAGATCCTGCCTGGACCTCCCAGCCACGGCAGCAGGGTTGGGCGAGGGGTGGCTGGGCCTCCTCCTGACGGCGTTTTGCCCACAGTCGGCAGAGCAAGGGGCCGCCAGCACCATTTACTGTGCCGTGTCGGAGGAGGCGTCAGGCATCACCGGCAAGTACTTTGAGAGCGACTGCAGCCTGGCGCTGCCCGCCCCGGCCGCCCGTGACGCCCGTGTTGCCCGCAAGCTCTGGGAAGAGTCAGAGCGGCTGACGGGGCTCACTGGCAGCACTCGGTGCTGAACCAGCGGCAGCTGTGCCAGCTGGGGCCTGCCAGGGTAACCACAGGGACATGGAGCCGCACGCTGCGAAGGGAATACCAGCATCAGTGCCATGTGGCAGCCGGTGCCAGCATCCTGAAGTTCAGCGCCAGGGAGCAAAGAGCTGTCCCAGCACCCCGAAGTGCAGCATTGGACTCCATTAGAGCCCTCCCACTGGCACCACAGCCCCTTCCCAAAGTGGGGAGCGTCTGTGAGGCCCCACTGCACCAGGAGAGCCGCCGCTATGGGCACAGCTGGTGCTGCTGGGTGCGGTGCCACTCATTTATTAAAGAGCCTGGCTACTCCCAGGTGATGTCCAGCTCCAGCCGCTGCTTCCGCACAGCTTGCACGAAGCTGTCAAAGTCCCGCCGGTGGATGTCACGGCAGTGGGACAGATCCAGGCGGCGCAGGTGGCCCTCGGAGGCCAGCAGCAGCCACACGGTGCGGGCCGAGACGTGACTCTCGGCCAGCGAGAGCTCCTGTAGCTCGAGCAGCGGCGGCCCCGGTGCTGCCAGCACAGTCTTGAACACTGAGTCCAGTGGGAAGGGGACGCCGAGCAGGCGCAGGGTGCGGAGGCGCGGCACGTGGCACAGCAGTGAGGCCAGTGTGGCGCACAGCGCCAGCCCATGCCGTACTGGGAAGATGCCGGTGGTGCCGGCCAAGGTCAGGGAGAAGCTCTGGAGGTGCGGGAGGCCAGCAGGCAGCAGGTCGGTGGCCCAACGGGGCGGCTCAGCCGGGGTCTCGCTGTCAGCATCCGGCGGGGCATGCAGCTCGACGCTGAAGTGGCGCAGGCTGGGGCAAGCAGCGAGCAGGGCAGGCAGCGAGACCTCATCATGGCAGCAGAAGCCATGCAGGGCCAGACTCTGCAGGCGAGGGCCCAGCTCCTGTGCCAGCGGCAGCACCTCTGCCAGCACCCGGCTCTGCTGCCCAGCACAGCCCAGGGTCAGCCGCGCCAGCCGGTCCCAGCCCAGCAGCTCCCGGCCACTCGCCAGGCCCTGGTCATCCTCCAGCCACAGGTCAAGCTCCTCGATGCTGGGACAGACGGCGTGGATGGTGGCCAGAGCCGGCTCCTCCACCTCCTCCAGGTGCCGCAGGGCCAGGGTGAGTGGGAGGCCTGCTGGGGCATCCTCCCTTTGCCGCACCAGCTCCACCAGCGAGGGGAACTCCTCGGCGTCACCGGTGCCATCTAGGTGCCGCTGGTGGAGTAGGTGAAGGGCATCTGGCACCGCACTGTGGGCCAGGAACTCCAAGTGCGGCAGGGCCAGCAGCAGGAAAGCCAGTGCTGCCGCCATGCCTTCTGCCGACTCCAGGCCGCGCGCTAGCAAGATACGGAGCTGGGTGCAGCCCGGGGTCCCCTCCATCGGGTCATAGGCCAAGTGCCGCAGGGCACGTGGTGACACCTTCTTGCAGCGGGACACGTCCAGCTCCCGCAGGCGATGGCAGCAGGAGCCCACAGCCAAGAGCACCGGCAGGTTGGCCTGGGTCTCAGCCAGCCCCAGGCGGTTGAGCTGCGGCAGCCCCTTGGCCAGGTCCACCAGCACGTCCACAGACAGCCGTCCACAGCCGCCCAGCTCCAGGGAGCTCAGGTTCTGCCTCGGCACATGGAGAGACACCTCAGCATGGCAGGGTGTGGGGGGTAGGGCCCTGACACCCTCTGCACCCACCCGGGGGGAGGGCACCCCCAGAAGTGTTCCCATGGTGGATGGTCACCCTCTGCTCCCATCCCCCAACCCCACAGCAGGTGGGCACCCCTGGATCCGCTTCCCTAGTCCCACAGAGGGTGGGCACCCCTAGCCCTGCTCCCCCAGGCCCATGGAGAACGGGCACCCCCAGCCCCGCAGAGAACGGGCACCCCCAGCCTCACTCCCCTAGCTGCATAGAAAACAGGCACCCCCCAGCCCCACTGCCCCAGCCCGGGCGCAGTGCCTGCTGACCTTGCAGCGCATGGTGAGCAGGCGGGCGATTGCATTGCTGGCCAGGCCGGGGCAAGGCCGCAGGCTCAGCTCCCGCAAGTGAGGCACCAACAGGAGGTGAAGAGCTGCCCGCGTCAGGCGCCGGCTCTCGCTCAGCAGCCGGATCAGCTCCTGCACCAAGTTGCTGGCTGTGGAAGGGCACGGGGTCACTCCAAGATCTTCCCATCCCCTCCATCCTCCTCCTCGGTCCCCGCACCTCACCCAGGTCGTTAAAGGGGCCCATGACGAAGCGGAACTGGTACTCGTCCAGGTAATTCTCTCTGTAATCCTTCACCCAGAAGCTCTGCATGTGCCGGGCCAGGCTTTGCAGGCACAGGCTGCTCAGCGCCGGCACCTCCTTCCTTCTCGGCATCTGAGAGCTGCGGGAATAAAGCCGTCGGGAACGGCGCGGCCAAACCCGGAGCTTCCCCCGCCGCCCAGCCACCGCGATCTGTCCGGGTCCTAAGTTTGTGCCCTGTCCAGGGCTCGGCTGTGTGAAGGTGATTTCAGTTTTGCCAGGTTTCGGGTGGTTTCATCCCGGCGGGAATTCCGCCGTGAGCGGAGGACCGGCTAGCGCAGACCCACCAACGGAACAGCAGGACAAATGCCCCCTCCCCACCACGGCAGCCCCTGGCTAAGGGGCGCACCCCAAACTTCACCAGCCGAGGAGGGAAGAAGCCGGTACCGGGAAAAGGGGTAGGGAATTAGGGCAGAAGTGTTAATTGGGCAGCGTGTGAGTATCCCTGGAATTGGAGCAGGAGAAGACCCTCGGGAAGGCTGCTCCCGGCCCCGGCTCGCCCAGCCCCGCGGTCGCTGGTAACGGAGCCGGGGGACTCCCAGGACCANGGGTGGGGGAGGCAGCTGGGGCTTTCCCGGCTGGGGGGGCTAGAACGCGGGTACAGAGTGTGGAGTGGGTTCCCCTCTTTCGTGAGAGGCGGGGGGGTCGGGCGATGGTGAGGGGGNACCTCCCTCCATCTCCGCTCCCCGCCGAGACGGGAGCTCGCTCTCCGAGAGCCCCCCCAGACCACTGCCAGGCCTGCAGCACTTACCAGCGGCTCCGCGTCCCGTCCCGTCTCGTCCCGTCCCGCTTCCTTCTCCGCTCCCGACAGCCCCCGCCCCGCCGCGCCCCATTTCACCGGGACACCCCCCCACAACGATGGCCGCCCCGGCTTCACTTCGCTCACTACGCCTGTGCGCCACTGAAGGCTCCCCCACCTCTGTCTTCCTTTAGGTCTNCCCCCGGGTGTCCGTCGGCGGGGGGAAAGCGCTGGATGGGAGCCCTCGCAGGGACAGAGCAGGGTTGACTGCAGGCTCTTTTCCCACCTCATCCTTCCCAAGGCTCCCGATTGCCTGGCCTGGAAATATTCCCTGAGCTGTCGTTCCGTGTCTGTCAGCTGGGAGGTTTCGGTTCCGAACGGAGCGTGCTGGTGATCTGAGGAGGTTTCCCCGCCGAGGAGTTGGGGGTTTGGAGCGAAACCTGTCTCCTCCCCGCCAGGGTGGGTAGAATCAGGGAATCGGGGAGTTGTTTCGATTGGGAGAACTTAAAGCTCTTGGAGTCCAACCAGTTCCCCCGGCACTGCCCAGAAGTAGAGGGGCTGAGTGAAAGGTGGAGCCAAAACGGGGTTAGAAACGAGGGGGAGGTTTGAGAAGCCACGTTTGGGAAGGAGCAGCAGTTGCAGGAGCTGGAGTGGTCAGGTTAGGATGGGTGGGGTCAGAGGTGAAGCAGAAGCAGGAGCGACTCAGCCTCTGGCTGATGGATATCGGGCCGATTTGCACGGGTTTAGTGGGCCCCTTCCCTTTTCCTTTTCCCGTCGCCTTTTCCTTTTCCTGTCGCCTTTTCCTTTTCCCGTCCCCTTTTCCTTTTCCTTTCCCCTTCCTCCAGGCGTGTATGAATCGGGAGCAGGGGTGTTTTTACACCTTTTCCTAAAGCATTTGTCAGTCTGTCCCCTCAGATGCACTCCGAGTGGAGTGTATTTTGGTCGGCTTTTCTGGCTGTAATTCACCTGGCGAAGGCTGAATAGCACCCAGCCGGCACCGGCTGGGGCTCAGCACTGGAATAATGAACAGTGGTTTGATGGGTGATGAGCTGAAATCCACTGACCTCCTCCCGCCGCCCAGCTGCTCCGCAGCATCCTTGGCTTTTCGGCCTGTTGCCGTGGTTACCGTCCCCTGGTGCATCCATCGATCCGCAGAGGTTGCCTTTTGGGGCTGTGCAGAAAATGATTCAGTCCTGGGAGGGGGGTACGAAGCATCAGCTGGCGCAGCGGTGGTTGTGGTGGTTGCGGCGGCGCAGTGCGCAGGCCCACAGTGCCCGCTGGGTCCTAGTGCCTTGGATCCATCCTGGCTAGGGGAGCGGGTGCCCTGCTGGGCTGCGGCCATGGCCACACGGGCTCCATCCGCTCCTCCGGCGTTCGGCACCGTTGTGCCAGGCAGCCGGGTCTGGCCGCTTGTTTTTTTTCAAATGTGTCGCTAAAATCTTCTCTGGGGACCGGGTGGTGGCTGAGCTGCCGCCATGTGCTGCAGGTCGTGCTAGGCTCAGGAGATCCCAGTGGTGCTGGATCTGTGTGGGGCGAGGGACACTCCATGTGTCCACAAGATCCCGGCCTGAATGTAAAGTGGGATGTGCTGGGATGAGGATTTGTGGGAAGCACTGAGAGTTAACTGGTCAGAACTGGTGAAGGGGGTTTCGAGCTGGTTGTAGCCACCCAGTGCCGGTTGTTGGTTCCACGGTGTCGTGCCAAAGGAGAACTCCAACTGGGAGTTCAGGGGCTCAGCAGATTTTTCGCGATGTTTTCAGGTGGCTCTTGGGAGGCAGGAACACAATCGTGTGGTGTGAGAGTTGCCCCTGGCTTTGGCTCTTGCACCAGCTGCAGGGTGAATTTTGCCTTTTGTGGAGTCATGGAAAGCTTAGCTTAGAAAAGACCTAGGAGCTCCTGGAGTCCCAGCATTGCCCCAGCACTGCCAGGGCACCACTAACCCCTGTCCCTCAGCATCGCAGCTTCATGGCTTGGAAACCCCTCCAGGGATCATGGGGACTCCACCCCTGCCCTGGGCAGCCTGGGCCAGGCCTGGACAGCCCTGGAGGGGAAGAAATTGTTCCTCAGCTCCAGCCTGAACCTCCCCTGGGGCAACTTGAGGCCGGTTCCAGTCACACCCAGGGTAGAGAAGGAGCTGGTGTGGGTATAACTGGGTAGGTGGAGCTCCCCTTGCAGTCCTTCCATTTCTCCAACAGGAAGCAAAAAGCACCTGGGGTGACTTTTGGATCTCCTGGAGGAGTCTGCAGAGCTCAGAGTTTTAATTGAAACGGGTCTTGAAATCAGCAAACTTGATCTGGGCTTATAGTGGTGCAGCTGAAGAGCCCTGAGGTGTTGGTGTGAGAAGTTCTCTTCTGAATCCCAGTTTGCTGGAAAATGAGCTGCTTATAGATCCCAAAGAGGCTTTGCTGGAGCAATCCCATGTGAGATGTGTGTGTATATATATAATATATAAATATTTGTCAATGCAATAAGGTGGGATTTTGCCCTTCCTAAAGAGGTGGGCAGTTGGACTCAATGATTGAGGGAATGATTTGACTTGATGATCTGAAAGGAGCTGGATCTGATGATCCAATTAGTACTTGGACTTGATCTTAAAGGCCTTTCCTGACCTGAATGATTCCGTGAGACTTCAGAAGGTTCTTAATGTTCCTGCTCAGCTGGTTTAACTGGACACATCGTTGGTGTCCCAGCCAAGCAGTGTCTGGATCGTTCCCCATCCCAGACTCCACCAATATCCTGCCAGTTCCAGGGGTTCTCCCAGAGCAGGGGCTACCAGCTGGGTTGGGTCACGGTGCCGATCTCTGACCTTTCCCCTTTCTTTGCAGGTGAATGAGGATTGCTCCGGCCCTGGGCCTGTGGAGTACGCACCAGGCTGAGCTCCTGCAGCCTTCCCAGTGACTACCCGTGTCCTGAGAGCCTCTGGATTTGGAACACACACACACCAGGAGCTGCAGTATGTGGTAGTGCCTGATACACCCCGAAATGCCAGGGCTGGGGCTGTGCTGGGCTCCTTCCCCGGCTCCACGTGCTGCCTTCGTCCTGGTCCCTGCTCTCAAGTCTGGCTTTCCAGCCCCGAGGGTGCTTGGAGCTCTGCTGTAGTTGGCCCTGTTGGGAGGGGTGTGCAGGGCTCTTCCAGAAGGAGAAATTCTGTTCTCGGTGCTCTAAGAGTTGAGGTTTGAGCGTGGGCAGTAGCAGCTGCAGAGAAGAATATTAAAAAAAAAAGGTGAAATATAAGATATTTCCTCCAGGATAACCTCCTGGATTCCAGCAGTGAGTCACTGGATGTGGGGGGTAAAAACGCTCAATGGATATTCTGAAAGGGGAAGGAAAATTTTGTAGAATCACAGGATGGGTCGAGTTGGAAGGGACCTTAAAGATCATCTTGTTACGTGTTCGAGCTCCGTGCCGGTGCCATACGCTGGGGTTGTGTGCAGAGCTTGCCTTGGGGGTGGGCTAGGGGGTGGGGAGAGAACCTACTTTGGGGGGCCTGGAGCAGAGTGTGGGCAGCAGGGTGAGTGGGGATGGGATCCTGCCCCTCTGCTCTGCCCCAGGAAGGCCACCTCGGGAGTGTTGGGTCAAGAGCTGGGCTCCCCAGTTCAGGAGGGACCAGGAGCTACTGCAGAGAGTTCTGAGGGTCCTGGAGCATCTCTGTGCCCAGGAAAGGCTGAGAGCCCTGGGGCTGTTCAGCTGGAGAAGAGCAGCCTCCAAGGGGATCGGATCAATGCTGAGCAAGAGCTCAAGGGCCCCTGGGGGGCAAGAGGCTGGGGCCAGACTCTGCTCGGTGGTGCCCAGCAGCAGGACAAGGGGTACCGGGCACCAACTGGAACCCAGGAGGTTCCATCTGAACTTCCAGGAGGAGACACTTCTTTGGTGGGAGGGTGTTGGAGCCTGGCCCATGCTGCCCAGAGAGGTTGTGGAGTCCCGTCTGGAGATTCCAAAGCTGCCTGGACACTGCGCTGCTGGGCCCCCTGCTCTGGGTGACCCTGCTGGAGCAGTGAGGGTGGCACCAGATGATCTGCAGAGGGCCCTCCCCACCCCCATCATGCTTGGACTCTGTGACCACAATGTTATTTTCCCTCCAGCTTTGGCATGGAGGGATGTGGTGCTGGGAGGAGGCAGCAAGGACAAGATGTGGCTGGTGGGGGCAGCCCTTGGCGCTTGGTGAGGGGCCTGGGAAGCCTGGCCAAGCCTGGCCATGGTGTTGGCTGGGTCCTCTTGGCCACCTCCAGGCAAGAGAAAACCCTTGTGGCCACTGCCCAACACCCAGCAGGACAGGCAGGAGGAGGCTTTGTCCTTCGCGGTGCCTTTTGTCCTTCCTATTGTCCTTCCTTCGCTGGGGTGGGTGAGCGGCGGCTGTGCCGGTGGCCGTGCTGGTTGCCGGTGGCCATTCCTCCTGTGGCTCTGCTGGGAGCCGGGGAGCGTTAGGACCCAGCAGTGTCGGAGCTGAGTCTGGAGCAGCACTAGCGCAGAGTAGGCTCCATCAGCTGGGCTGGATTTTTGTGTATACCTCTGTTAAAGAGCCCTCTGCCAGGAAAGGGCTTTCCCCCCCTCTCCCTGCCGCCCGGCGCAGCCTCACGGGGATGCTCGGAGCAGCCGAGGCATAAGCGAGCTCTGCTGAATTCCCACTGGCCATGAGCGGCGAGCGCTGCTGACAAATAATCCATCCCTGAAGCCCGCAGAGCGCTGGCGGCAGCATGGCCCAGGGCAAGAGACACCCCTACGGCCGGGTAAGCTGGGGGAGGGAAACTTATTGACAAACTCTGGCTGATGCCAGGAGGGGATTTTGTGCCGGATTTCAACGGTGGTTTGCGGCCGTGAGGAGGAGATCTCGTTTTGTAGGGAAATCCAGCTTTCCTGGGCTTTCCTCTTGCTGGCCTTCGGTCTCCGCATCGCTAATGATCCCCGTTGTGATGGGCGGTGGGTGGATAAACAGCCGGAATTCTATGAGCGGCCGCGTCCTTTTGATGGAAGTTGCTCTGCCTTTGCTGGTAATGTTCCTGGCGGCACGGCGAGGAGGCGGCCGCTTGCCTGCTGCCACCGTCAGAACCTTCCCCAGCCTTTTCAGCACAAAGATTTGGGGCTGTATCTTGGGTTTTGTTGTGTTTTTTTTTCCTCCCTCTTTGCTTATTTTCCAGCTTGCGTGGGGGATGCTGAGCTTCCGAGGGCCTGACAACCATTTCCAGGTTGTGCCGTGCCGCAGTTAACCCCGGGCGGTGCGGCGGGCAGGGAGCTGGTGCTGCTGGCATTGCAGCCGAGCCTTCCCGCCCGGCTCCTTCCTTCGGGCGTTTTGTGGGTCCCAGCCGGCGCAGCGATGCCGTGTCCCAGACCCTGGTGCTTTTGGGGAGCGGGCATCATGGTTCGGGCATCTCTGTGACTTGCCAATTTGGCAGAGGCTTTGTAATTCCCTTCCCATCACTGCTCCTGTCATGCTGTGGCCGGGCTGGGCTGCTGCTGAACGTGTCTGGGGTCAGTGGGGGGAGTGGGGTAAAGAAAGGGGACCTTGCAAACGGAGTCCAGGCAGTTCTGTCCTGGCCTCTGTGTTGCTGGGCTCAGTTTGGGGCCCTCCCTCCCAGAAGGACCTGGAGGGACTGTAGCATGGCCAGAGAAGGGCAATGGAGCTGGGGAAGGGTCTGGAGCAGGAGTCCGGGGAGAAGTGGCTGAGGGAGCTGGGCTTGTTGAGCCTGGAGAAAAGGAGGCTCAGGGGAGACCTTCTCACTCTCCACAACTCCCTGACAGGAGGTTGGGGTGAGGTGAGGGGTGAGATCTTGTGTACCCAAGTGATGGGACAAGAAGAACCAGCCTCAAGTTGCCCCACGAGAGGTTTAGGTTGGGTCTGAGAAACAATTTCTTCCCCTCCAGGGTTGTCCAGGCCTGGCTCAGGCTGCCCAGGGCAGGGGTGGAGTCCCCATGATCCCTGGAGGGGTTTCCAAGCCATGGAGCTGTGCTGCTGAGAGACAGGGGTTAGTGGTGCCCTGGCAGGGCTGTGGCAATGCTGGGACTCCAGGAGCTCCTAGGTCTTTTCTAAGCTAAGCTTTCCATGACTCCACAAAAGGCAAAATTCACCCTGCAGCTGGTGCAAGAGCCAGAGCCAGGGGCAACTCTCACACCACACGATTGTGTTCCTGCCTCCCAAGAGCCACAGCACTGCTGAGACTCCAGGATCCCAAAGGTCTCTCCCATCACGCCGTTGCATGTTTGCTTGTTGCGTGTGCCCCCCCATCAAAGGCTCCCGAGCCAGCCCGCAGTGGGGCGGGAGAGGCTGCGCCGTGGGATCACCGCCCAGGGAGGCGTTCCGCTTCGGTGCGAGGTCTTCTGCCGTTCCAGTGAACCGCAGTTGGGTTTTCCAGCCGGTGCCGGTCGCTGTGATGCCCACGGGCTGTGCCCAGCACCGCTCCTGACACCTCTGTGCAGAGTTCTTACACCCCTGAGCTGTAGGTGCCGAGGGCCAGCCCATGTGCCGCCGCTTCCACCGCAGGAGCGACCACTGTGGCCCGGCCCGAACCAGCTGTCCCCGCCGCCTGCCTTCTCCTCCCCTTCACCCTCCACCCCAATGCAGTGTCGTTCCCTCCCCGTGGGGTGGGCAGTGCCCACCGCGCGCCACACGCCAGGGAAGTGCCGGCAGCGCTGGCTCCCGCTCCCTGTCTGACGTGGAAACCTGCAAAGCTTGGTGTCCGGTCTGGTGTCCGGGGCTGTTCTCACCAGGCCGTGACGTGGCCCGTTATTGCCCGATCTGTAGGAGTTCTCCAGATGACGCCCGGTAACGCTGCGCAGTGACCTTTCTCCGGAGGAGCTTGAGCGTGGGGCTGGGCGGTGGTAAAACTGGGAGTGCTGTGGGGAGGCAACACAGCACGGGAGCTGGGGAAGCCATCCCGAGAACCACGCTTTGGTGGTGTGGAGGCAACTCTGTGCTTGATTTTCAGTGGTGCTTGCCCTCTCCTTGGGCGCTGGCTTCCTAACCTTCACCCAAGGGAAGAACACCCACAACCGGCTTGGTTGTGACACTGCGTCTCTCATCATCAAAATCATCTCACACTACAAAGGGCTTGGCAAAGAGTCGTCGTTTCTCTTGGCTGCGGTGGGGACCTGGGCTTGTTCAGCCTGGAGAAAAAGAGGCTCAGGGGAGACCTTCTGGCTCTCTACAACTCCCTGACAGGGGGTTGGGGTGAGGTGTGGGGTAAGATCTCTTCTCCCTGAGCGATGGGACAAGAGGAACTGGCCTCAAGTTGTCCCAGGGGAGGTTTAGATTGGAGCTGAAGAACAACTTCTTCCCCTCCAGGGTTGTCCAGGCCTTGCCCGGGCTGCCCAGGGCAGGTCTGGAGTCCCCATGATCCCTGGAGGGGTTTCCAAGCCATGGAGCTGTGGTGCTGAGGGACAGGGGTTAGTGGTGCCTTGGCAGTGCTGGGGCAATGCTGGGACTTCAGGATCCCAAAGGTCTCTCCCAACCCAAACAATTCCCTGATGGATTGAGTGTCTCTTGGGCCAGACGGGGCTGTGACTTCTGAATGTGAACTGGCTGAGCTGCCTTTGCCCAAACCACATCCTGAATTTAGTACCACAGGGACTGACACTGGGCTAGAATTATTTCCATATCTTTCCTTATTCTAGCTGTGCTGGGTCACGTCTCGAATCCAGTCTTAACCTGTGGCCGTGGAGCTCATCACAGGAGCTCTTCAGAGGTGGCTGCTGCATTCGAGCTTCATGTGCAGCTTTTGATCTGTGCTTTGAGTGGCAGTTTGAGGTTCGATCCGTGGTGCCTGTGCAGGGGGAGGCGGCCCCATGTGCGGCGTCACAGGGTGAGATCGGCTGCTGCCGGGAGGCAATGGAGGCTCCTTGGGCTCTTTGCTGTGACAGAATGAAGCGCAGAATCCGTGAGAGTGACCCACGTCATGCTCAAATCACACTTGGAATTGTGTCCGTGTTCCAGTGACTGATCAGTAATATCTTCTAATAACCGAGGGAAAGGTCTCTGAATATGTGGAATTCCTTAAACGAGATAAACCAGGAAAGTGCTGTGTCCTGCCTGGAGGGAGTTGGGCAGCCCTGCAGAGCAGTCTCCTCTGGCTCACTCCTTGCCCACAGGAGCTTCCTCCTCCAGCCCTGTCTGCTGAGTCGGATGAGGAGCTGCTCCCATGTCCTCCCAGAGTTTATCACTGTGTCTTGGGGACATGGAGGCTTGTTCTTTCCTGAATGTTAAGAGTTCAGGAAACATTTTTATTGAAATTCTCACTGGTTGACCAGGGAACCTTCAGTGTGTAAGTTTTGGAGGCTTTCTGTGTTAGCGGGATTTGTAGAATGTGCAGCACTATCTTGGTGTTATCTGTGCTCTTCAGGGGCATCGTTTGGTCATGGAAAGAATCGTTTGGGTTGGGAGAGACCTTTGAGATCCTGGAGTCCCAGTGTTGCCACAGCACTGCCAGGGCACCACTTACCCCTGTCCCTCAGCACCACATCTCCAAGGCTTGGAAGCCCTTCCAGGGATCATGGGGACTCCACCTCTGCCCTGGGCAGCCTGGGCCAGGCCTGGACAACCCTGGAGGGGTCAACTTCAACCTGAACCTCCCCTGGGGCAACTTGAGGCCGGTTCCTCTTGTCCCAGTGCTTGGTTTTATTTGCTAGAAAACTGTGATTGAGTTTGGGTTTTACTGAAGGATCCTTTTGGGCTTTTGATTCCTGCCAGCGGGTTTTGGCTGAAAAGTGGAATTCAGTTTTGTGCAGAAAACCGGCGTCATTTGCCTTAGTTGCCAGAACCTGCCCAGCGTGATGGTACATTCCGCATTCACACCCAACGCATTGGCCCGTGGAGGACCCGATGACTTGTTGGTTTGTCCGTGGTGGTAGTCCCAGTGTTGGTGGTCCTGGTTTCAGCGTGTGCCAGCAGCAGCTTTCAGAGCTCCATTCTCTGGTTCTCCGTATGTGCTGCAGCCAAAGCCCTGCTCGGCGTCCGGCTGCTGCTGCTGGGTCTTGTCCTCGCACCCGTCGGCCTCAGCGAGCTCTTCCTCCGCTGGTTTCTGCCGTGGCTTGGGGCTGAGAGGAGCCTCCTGTCCCCACCTGGATAAAGAGCTCATTCTTTTGGTGAAGCCAAGCCCAGCAGCCGTCAAAATGAGATATTTTTGGCACAAAAAACAGAACTGCTGAGAAATGGGATGATGGAAATGCCAAACGTGTCTGTCCCCGCTATGTTTAACTCCTTGTGCCCTCCTCTGTCTACAGGCCTCCAGCGCCGGCCCCAGGATGAGTGTGGAATCTGGCAGCAAGCCCCTCAAGGTGGGCTCCAGGGTTGAGGTCATCGGCAAGGGGCACCGCGGCACCGTGGCTTATGTCGGCGCCACGCTGTTTGCCACGGGCAAGTGGGTCGGTGTCATTCTGGACGAAGCCAAGGGCAAGAACGATGGGACGGTGCAGGGCAGGAAATACTTCACCTGTGAGGAGAACCACGGCATCTTCGTGCGGCAGTCGCAGGTACCCCACCCCGCTGACGGCTCTGCATGTAGCTCGACGGTGTGAATGGCCCCTGGCACCCCGGGGAGGAGAGAGAAATGAGTTCTCTTTCGCGCCCCCAGAGCATGGTGTTCCTAGGACCCTCCATCTCTCATGTGTTGCAGCTCCAGGGGTTCAGCCCGGAGCTGGAGCGTGTCCCTGGCTGCTGCGCAGCTTCTCTGTGCCTGCCTCCATCATTCCTATTTATGGGGTTATTGGGAAATGTTTTCAGAGGAGTTGGGTGAAAAAAACATTGGTAAATTTCAGAAAGTGTGGGATGGTTTTATTTTGCCTCTGAAATGAGGAGCAAAGTCTTCCCGCTGCCTTCTGCCTCCGACAGTTACTGGCTGCGTCTGCTGTAACAGGTGGAGTTTGGTCCAATATCCAGGTGTTTACCTGGAAGTCACGTCAGAGGATTTCAACTAAATAATATTTACCTTCGAGTCTGTAAAATCCATGAGTCGAGTTTGCTTGTTGAGGTTTTCCTATTCAGGCAGCACAGGTAGGAACTGGGATCTCGTTTCTGTGCAAACAACTCTCTTCCAGTTTAGTTTCCATGGTCAAACAGCAGTGGGGCCGCCGGTCCTGAGCCCTGCTGGTGGGTGTGCTCTGGGCATGGTGAGGGACATGTGGCTTCTTTTCTCCACTCCTGCCGTAAAACAGTTGGTTCACCACCGTCAGAGGGTTGATAGTGGGAAGGTTCCTCCATACGGCTTTGGGTGGTGACACCAACCACCAGCACCGCTCTACGCTGGGGCAGAGCAACTAGGAAGTGCCCAGCAGGAAAAGCCCTGGGGCTGTTGGTCAACAGGCGGCTGGAGATGAGCCAGAGGGTGCCAAGGTGGCCAAGAAGCCACCAGCATCCTGGCTGGGTCAGCACTGGGGTGACCAGCAGGGCCAGGGCAGGGATCGCCCCTCTGGACTGGGCACTGGGGAGGCTGCCCCTCAAATCCTGGGGTCAGTTTCGGGCCCCTCCCTCCCAGAAGGACCTTGAGGGACTGGAGCGTGGCCAGAGAAGGGCAACGGAGCTGGGGAAGGGTCTGGAACAGGAGTCTGGGGAGGAGTAGCTGAGGGAGCTGGGCTTGTTCAGCCTGGAGAAAAGGAGGCTCAGGGGAGACCTTCTGGCTGTCCTGGCAAGTCTGGTGCTGCCTCCTGAGTCCCCTCTAGAGGGGAGCCCCAGGAGTGCTCAAAATCCCACCCTGGGTTTGGGGGTAACCTCCTGTGTGTGCAGCAGACCCCCTGGGCTCCCTGTTCCAGGGCTGCTCTTGGCATGTTTAGGGAGCGGCTGTACGAAGTCGCAGCAGCTCCCAGCAGGATCTGACTGAGGGGCACCTGCCTTGCCTGTGCTTCCAGAAACTCTGGTTGGAGTCTTCTGGACGGTGCCATGGTTGGCACGATGGCTCTGGTGGGGTTTTGCTTCCTGGAACTCAAGGATCCAGTCCTGGTTCTTGGGCCTCTTCCCAAAATAGAAACGGTGACCGGCAGCTTCATGGATTGGTTTTATTTTTAAGCTGAGCTCCCAGGCTTAAGGTTGTAGCAGAGCAGAGAGGGCCAGTGCATGTCAGGAACAGCTTGGCTTCTCCTGGTCCTCTGAGGTGAATAGGTGGTTCCAGGTAGTCATCTATCCCTTTCCAGCCTTGTTTTCTGTATTTACCAAGCAGAAATGTGTCCCAAAGTTGTCAAAAAAGAGAAAACTCTAAACCTTCAACCCTAAGATAGCTTCACACAGCTTAAACCTGAAAGAATTCCCATCTGTGCCTCCTGGGCCTCCCTGGAGAGCTGGGCAGGTTAAAGAGCCCCAACCAGACCCTCCTCTGGTGTGTTTGGAGTCAGGGAAATTGGTCAGTCTCAGAGCAGAGCAGCTTTCCTGATAAAGAGAGAGTTTTAAATCGACTTTTGCTCAGGCGACACAAAAAAAAGAACAAAAAAAACCACCCTAAAAAACCCCCACAAGCGAAAAAAAAAACACCAACAAAAAAAGTTTTCTGGCTAGTGTCAGTCAGTTAAGAACTGTCCGAGCAGGTTCCTGAGCTGGCTCCTCACAGGGTGATCCTGGAGCTGTTGGAGATGTTCCAGGTGGTTGCTTCCCAAGTTTTGACATCCTTTATTGCCTGTGTGAATGTTCCCTGGGTGAATAAACCATTTGTGGCTGTTCTCAGGAAGCCTGTGGCAGGAGTATGGTCAGGCAGCTGAGCTTGGATCGCTCAAGGAAACACTTGTCCCAAAAAAATGCTGGTATCTGTGACTGACATGGGCCTGTTTCTGCTCACTTTCTGCTTTGGGGTTGGGGTTTTATTTTGTAATAGTTATTTTATTTTTTTTCAGATCCAGGTCTTTGAAGATGGAGCTGATACAACATCCCCAGAAACACCAGAATCGGCTGCCTTGAAAGTCCCCAAAAGAGGTACAGCTGGTCTGGTTACCCCAGAACCTTGTCTCTCCCATGGTCTGGAGCAGATGAGTGTCCACTGCTGAGCTGGCACCAGGATCCCATTGCTGGAGGGGTGGGCACAACTCCCAGGGGGTGATAGTGGCTGTTCTACGGCTCTTGTCCCTGGGTTGAGGTGCTCCAAGAGCCCTGTCTCTGGGTCAGGCACACGCTCACCACCCAGGTTTGCCCATGTCTCCTGTTGTCCTCTCTGCACATCCTGCATCATCTTTGGGGATCGCAGAAGGAAGCACCACATGCAAAAGCTGTTCCAGGCAGCTCTGCCTTTGCCATGGAAGTCTGTTTGATGGGAAGCAAGTGGGAAACATTTCCTGGATGGGTGGAAACCCTTCCCAGAAGGTTGGAAAATGCTTTGCAGAGGGATGTGCCTACGGAAGGCAGGTTTGAACCGCTCCGAGTTGTGAAATCACAGCTTGCAGGTCCCGAGCGGCTTGAGGCCACGTCTCCATCCCACCCCACTGGCAGTGGGCACTCGGCGCCAAGCTTCCTTCCTGCTTTTCCCATTGTCAGGCCCCGCTCCTGGGTCGCTCTGTTTTCCTTCTGGCAGACTTGGCTCCCTCCGAGGTCTGCTTTTGTTAGCCTGTTATTCAGCATCGTGCTTCAGGATCCCAGGAGCTTGTGGAAAAAGCTCTGGGAGCTTCCTGAGCTGGACAGGGGCTCTGGTGAGTGATGCGGTGGCCGAGCCCACGCTGGACAGTTTTCTTTGGGCCAGGGATGGTGGGGGTTGTTTTTTCCTCTCTCCCAGCCACTAGAAACTGAAATTCCCTTTTATTTATTTAAGCAAATGAAACGTCCCCTGGAGCTGCACAAAACACACCCATAGGCTTGAGGAGGGGGTGGCCAGAGGAGCGGGGTGTTCCCAGGGGACGTTAATTCCGTCGGTGCCGTGAGCGGACTGGCAATTGGAGTTGGCATCGATGTCCCTTGGCATCACCTGCGTGTCCTGCCGCCAGGAGCTCCAGAGCTGCCCAGCTGCCTGATTTCCTGTGTGCAGCGGAACGGAGGGACGCTCGTGGCAAGGCGGGTTTCAGCTGGAGGAGAGGGGATCATGCTAAAAAAAGGAACTTTTTCCGCTTAGAACACTGGTCCAAATTGTGTTTTTCTGAGAAAGTGCGGCCTTGCGTGCAGCCCTGGCCTGCTCTTTGTACAGGCTCCATGTGAATAGTCAGTGCAAAGGTTCTCTAACAATTAGGTGATCACAGAGCGAGCTCTGGGATAGACTGTGATCCTGTGGGAAGCTCCCACCAGCTGCACCCTTATTCTGCGCTCGGCACCCCGCCACATGCTGCTTGAGCTGTCCATTAAATCATAGAATCAGGGAGTTGTTTTGCTTGGGAGAGACCTTTGGGATCCTGGAATCCCACCGTTACCACATCCCTGCCAGGGCACCACTAACCCCTGTCCCTCAGCACCACGTCTCCACGGCTTGGAAACCCCTCCAGGGATCATCAGGACTCCACCCCTGCCCTGGGCAGCCTGGGTCAGGCCTGGACAACCCTGGAGGGGAAGAAATTGTTCCTCAACTCCAACCTAAACCTCCCCTGGGGCAACTTGAGGCGGGTTCCTCTTGTCCTGTCGCTTGTTCCTTGGTAGAAGAGCTCGACCTCCCCCCCCGCCTCCAACCTCCTGTCAGGGAGTTGTGGAGAGCCAGAAGGTTTCCCCTGAGCCTCCTTTTCTCCAGGCTGAACAAGCCCAGCTCCCTCAGCCACTCCTCCCCAGACTCTCCCCCAGCTCCATTGCCCTTCTCTGGCCACGCTCCAGCCCCTCAAAGTCCTTCTGGGAGGGAGGCGCCCAAAACTGACTCCAGGATTTGAGGTGCAGTCACTGATCGTTGAACTAGAGAGCAAAGGGGCTGTACCAGAGCAGTGCAGGGTTAGCATGAGCAGTAGGTCCACAGTCGGTGGATGCTGGACAGATCCTGGAGCTCCAGTCCCCACATGGCCCCTCAGGCACCCAGGTTCCATGTTGCCAGGGTGGTGGGTGGTGGGGATGCACGGCTAGGCTGTGGCTCCTTGCTGGGCGTTTCCATGGAAACAACAGCGAGGCTGCTGCAGTCTGACTGTGGTGGGTGATGCAGGGGTGGCTCTTCCTGTAGATCTAGCACCTTCCTCTCCCAGATGCACAGAGGGGACGGCTCCTGGGTTTTATTTATGAGACATTTCTACAGCATTTGCTGTTGGGGTGATCAGTGCCCCAGTTGGAAACCACAGAGTGTCATAGAATATCACAGGCTGGTTTGGGTGGGAAGGGACCTTAAAGGTCATCTGGTCCACCCACCCTGCACTGAGCAGGGACATCTGCAACTAGAGCAGGTTGCTCAGAGCCTTGGCCAACCTCCCCTGGAGTGGTTCCAGGGATGGGGCAGCGACCACCTCCCTGGGCAACCTGGGCCAGGCTCTCACTGCCCTCAGTGTCAACAATTTTTCCTTCTCTCTTCTCTAAATCTTCTTTTAATTAAAACCCATCCCCCCTTGTCCTGTCCCACCAGGCCCTGCTCAGAAGTCTATCCTCATCAAAAAGATTGTCTCCACTGATAGTAGTATTAATTATTAAGCCCCATTGGAATTGCAGCTGGGAGAGGAGGGAAATAGGCAGCCCTTGTGGCTGTGAGATGCTCGCGGGCCCCACTGAGCAGAGTCTGTCCCCACCCTCTTGCCCCCCGGGGGCCCTTGAGCTCTTGCTCAGCATTAATCCGATCCCCTCTCAAGCTGCTCTTCTCCAGCTGAACAGCCTCAGGGTTCTCAGCCTTTCCTGGGCACAGAGATGCTTCAGGCCCCTCAGCAGCTTCCCAGCCTCTGCTGTACTCTCTCCAGTAGCTCCTGTTGTCTCTGGAACTAGGGAGCCCAACACTGGACCCAACACTCCAGGCGTGGCCTCAGTGGGGAAGAGCCAAGGGGCAGGAGAACCCTCCTCAACCACCACCGCTTTCCGCTTCATCTGCTCTCTGCTTCCCTAAGAACACCCTAAATGCTCCTTTCACCGCACCGACCGCAGACACTCAGGGTGCGGGTCTTGAGCCTTCTCTGGGCAAAAGCTCACAGTTCTGTTTCTGTTTTTCTTCCCAGATTCCGTGGACGCCGCCAAAGGCAGCAAACTGGTGAGTGCTGGGCCAGGGCTCCGCAGGTGCCCCAGACAGTGTCCCTTTGTAGGCTGCAATGGGTGGGCGAGTCTGTTGACTTTTCATTTGCTTTTATTGCCTCCAATAGCGGTTTTCAACCCTGTGGAGACACCCCCATGCAAAACACACCGAATTTTCCCCTCTCCCTCTTAGTTGGCCCTTTTCAGCTCAGGGCTCGCGGTAAAGTGCAGTTCTTCTGGAGCCCATGAGCAGCCAGGCCCTGTAAAAACGAATTTTCAGCTACTGACCAGAAATAAGTGAATTACCAAGGAATAACTTGGCACAGTTTCCTCCACTGCAGATTTGACCTCCTTCCATCATTCTTGAAGCATTCACTCCCTGCTTGCCACTCGGCCAGGCTCTTTACCTAACGACCTTTCCATCCTACAGGAAAGACACCCTGTGTTCCTCGGGATGTTTGCAGTCAGTTCACTCTGAGCCACCTCCTAAACCTCCCATACAGCTCAGTCAGCTGTGTCAGCCCATCTTTGCTCTGCAGCATGTGCGCAAAGGGAAGAGAAGGGCTTTTCCCTTTGGATTTTGTAGATTGGCTTGAGTCCTCCTGACTCGTTAAGTCTCCGCAGCATGAGGTGGCTGGGTTGGGGGTTGGGGACGTTGAGCTTTGAGGAGAGCTCCAAGCTTTAGCTCTGAAAGTCAACTGTTGCATCACCTGGCGCTGGTTTGTTTTTTATTTTTACAAAGCAGGTGTCAGGTAAGTTGAGGGATTTGGATTTGCTCAAATCCAGATCCCAAAGTGGAGGGCTGCAGCCTTTCTCCTTCTGACTGGCATGGAGCACAGGTGTGGGTCCTGGCAGGACTCACTTGCTTGCCCTTTGTGGAAAGCCACGAACACCTGAGGAGATGTTCCCTGGTCAAAGAGCTGCCTTTGGAGGTCGTGGGTCTGAAAGGGAAAGGTACTTCTCAGTAGCTTGGTCCGAAGCCTCAAATGAGGCATAAATGGGTCCGTGTTGTACCCAGATGTGGTGGGTGTTTCCTAAGGAACAGGGAACCGGAGCCAGGTGCATGTATCACCAAACATTTCCAAGCCCCAGAGAAGCACAATTAAGTAGGTGTTTAAAATTAAACACACGCCCCCCCTCAAAGGACCATCAGATCTTCACAGGGGGTTGGAAGACTTTCCCATCCAGCTGCAGAGCCCTGAGTGAGTCTTAACCCCTGCAGCCTCAGGGTCTGGCCTCAGCTGGGAATGGTGATGGACAAGCACCCTGAGGTGCCCCGGGGGTTGTGCCTTGTCAGGCCAACTGCCAGAGCAGAGAGTGGGGAAGAGATCCCCCCCCGCCAGTTAAAGGGGTTTGGGGGATTTTACAGGGGCACCTTTTTCTGCTGAGTGGGGCATAATTTTCTCACCAGTGGATCTGGGCAGATCGGCCTTTTCCCCTGCAGCAATGGCATCTTCTCCCCTGGTGTCCTCTGCCTGTGACATGCGACCTTTGGTCCCCTGATTTAATTACACACTGGAATTAATTACCCAAGTTTCTGGAGGAGAGGCTGAACCGAGCATCTGGAGAAGGGGCCTGGCACCGAGCACCCGCCTTGGAAGGGCAGCTGCGAAGGAAGGCGGGATGTGTCGGGGGAACGGGTCTGGAATTGTTTTAGAACAGGGTACGGAGTGGGAAAAAAATCTTAGCATTCCTAAAATCAGGGTGCTAAAGGAGTGGTTTGTCCTACAAATTCTTTCTGTTGCTGACGTGCCGAGAAGGCTGTGGAGAAGTTGATGAACTGAGAAATAACAAACTCCCTTATCTCCACCACTGCCCTGCAAGATAAATTCGTGTGTTGGAACTGGTCTGATAATGCAGCAGCAAATACAGAAACAGTGCCGGGTTTGCAGCTTGGTCTGGGTGAAAAATAAGGCTCTAGACCAGTAAGGACCAGTGACAGGAGGAGAAATGACTGGATCGTTGCTCATTCAGTGAACGTGGTTCCTGCTGTGCACTGGATGAAATTGGCCCTTTGGGGAAAACAGAGACCAGGGTAGTTCCTCCAGACAGAGGAACTGGCTTCTGATGGCAGAGACCAGCTGGAATTCAGCGTTTCCTCGCCTTTCAGTGAGACATGAAGCCCCACATTCAATATCTAATGTCCCTTCTGACTGTGAGCATCATTTTTCCTCTCAGCAGAAGGGAATTTGGCACCACTTGCTGCCAGCAGCAGGAGGTGTGTGTGGATGGGGCTCGGAGCTGCTCTGGGCTGGAGACGTTGCTGCCTCTCGTGCTCTGGGGCGTTTGGAATAGTTTGTCCATGTGGGAAACACTACAATTCAAAATTACCCTCCTGCCACCTTCCAGATGCCGCTGGGGCTGTGACCAGCTCCCAGGGGTGATGAGCGATGCTGCTGTGCTGGCCACTTGCTGGTTTGTCTCCTGCCTCCCCTGTTGAAATCGGGAGAGTTTAGTCTTTGCCATTCACCAGCTGGGATTCCACAGCTCCTCCCAGGAGCTACTGCTCAGATAGCGACCTTGAGGTGCTGGGAAAGGAGCTTTGAGCCCCTTGTTTGATATTTCAGTCCAAACCAGAGGAGATTCCCAGCACACTTTGGGTGGGGTGCAGTTTCTCCCTGGCACAGATCTCTGAGCTCCCTCCTGCCACAAAACTTCATCCTTGGGACAGCAGCCAGTGCAGGGCTTCGCTTTGGTCTCATCAAGAATTGCATTTCGAAAGCAAAATATGCCATTTCCGTGAGTCATGAGCAGACTGCGTGACCTGAGGCGTGGTGAAGGGCACCTACTAAAAATACAGAAATTCCCTTGGCAGGGTCCGTTTTCCTCTCTCGAGGGTTTGTTTAAATTCACCTGAATGCATTTTCCTTTCCAATTGTCCATGTTTTTGCAGCCCAGTGCCCCCTGCACCCGGTTCTCTGGGGGTGCAGCGAGCTCTGGGCCACACGCTCTGCTCTGCGTCGCCATCACCTGAGCACTAACTCTCTGCTCTCTTATTCCCTCTTCATGCAGCGTGGAGCGAAGCCTAAAAAGGTGGTGCTTTTTTTGGTTTGGTTTTTTTTTTTTAAAATGACAATTGATCTGTGTCTTGCTGAGTCTCCTGGCTGCATGACAGGCCCACTGGTGCATCCGAGTCCGTTGTCACCCATTGCCGCTCTCTGCAATCGTGCCGTTGCATGTTTGCTTGTTGCATGTGCCCCCCCATCAAAGGCTCCCGAGCCAGCCCGCAGTGGGGCGGGAGAGGCTGCGCCGTGGGATCACCGCCCAGGGAGGCGTTGCGCTTCGGTGCGAGGTGTTCTGCCGTTCCAGTGAACCGCAGTTGGGTTTTCCAGCCGGTGCCGGTCGCTGTGATGCCCGCGGGCTGTGCCCAGCACCGCTCCTGACACCTCTGTGCAGAGTTCTTACACCCCTGAGCTGTGGGTGCCGAGGGCCAGCCCATGTGCCGCCGCTTCCACCGCAGGAGCGACCACTGTGGCCCGGCCCGAACCAGCTGTCCCCGCCGCCTGCCTTCTCCTCCCCTTCACCCTCCACCCCAATGCAGTGTCGTTCCCTCCCCGTGGGGTGGGCAGTGCCCACCGCGCGCCACACGCCAGGGAAGTGCCGGCAGCGCTGGCTCCCGCTCCCTGTCTGACGTGGAAACCTGCAAAGCTTGGTGTCCGGTCTGGTGTCCGGGGCTGTTCTCACCAGGCCGTGACGTGGCCCGTTATTGCCCGATCTGTAGGAGTTCTCCAGATGACGCCCGGTAACGCTGCGCAGTGACCTTTCTCCGGAGGAGCTTGAGCGTGGGGCTGGGCGGTGGTAAAACTGGGAGTGCTGTGGGGAGGCAACACAGCACGGGAGCTGGGGAAGCCATCCCGAGAACCACGCTTTGGTGGTGTGGAGGCAACTCTGTGCTTGATTTTCAGTGGTGCTTGCCCTCTCCTTGGGCGCTGGCTTCCTAACCTTCACCCAAGGGAAGAACACCCACAACCGGCTTGGTTGTGACACTGTGTCTCTCATCATCAAAATCATCTCACACTACAAAGGGCTTGGCAAAGAGTCGTCGTTTCTCTTGGCTGCGGTGGGGACCTGGGCTTGTTCAGCCTGGAGAAAAAGAGGCTCAGGGGAGACCTTCTGGCTCTCCACAACTCCCTGACAGGGGGTTGGGGTGAGGTGTGGGCTAAGATCTCTTCTCCCTGAGCGATGGGACAAGAGGAGCCGGCCTCAAGTTGCCCCAGGGGAGGTTCAGGTTGGATCTGAAGAACAATTTCTTCCCCCTCCAGGGTTGTCCAGGGCTGGCCCAGGCTGCCCAGGGCAGGGCTGGAGTCCCCATGATCCCTGGAGGGGTTTCCAAGCCAGGAGCTGTGGTGCTGAGGGACAGGAGTTAGTGGTGTCCTGGCAGTGCTGGGACAATGCTGGGACTCCAGGAGCTTAAAGATATTTTTCACGTGAGCAATTCTGTCATTCTCTGATTCTATGAGTATTTTTCTGCCATGGAGGTGTTGCCAAGAGCAAAGCAAACCCAGCCACTAGGAAGAGGCAAAAGAGAGAAAGTGATACGGTACCTGCCGAGTCCTTGATGCTCATGCTACCTGTCGGTGGTCTTTTTGATGGATATTTTCTTTCCAGCCACTTCCATTTCAGTTTTTGGGTGGCAGGCTGATCCCAGCTCCAGCATTTCACCACGGCAAGTCCACAGGTGAGGAGTGATGCAGAAGCACAAGGAGAAGCTGTTGAGGGGTAGCCCGGAATGGCTGTTCCTGGGTGTCCCCACTCTTGCCCCAGGTCTCTGCACATCCCTGAGTCTTTATGGATACGCTCCTGCCATATTGCTTGAGTTCTGACCCATCCTCACTGCCTGTCATTGCTGCCTGTGTGGGAAGAGCTCCTGGTTTTGGACGTTGTGTTTCTTCACCGCCTCATCCCCATAGTCTCCAGTCGGTCGGGTTTGTGGCAGGTCCCATACGTGAGCTGCTGCCTGCTCGGAGCTTTATCTGGGTGCTGCTGTCGGAGAGGGGGGATTGTGTGGTGATAAGTGTCCAGAGAACCCCTCCTGGCCAGCGTTGCCGGTAGCCGGTCTGGGGCAGGGAGGCCATGGCTCTCAAAAGGACAATCCAGCACCGCACTTTGGCGGATGTCAGAATTCAACTTTTTGTTGCCTTTAATAGACTTGGCCGGTGTCCAGCCCCTCCCTGACAGCTCTTGACCTTGCACCAGTGTGTGAAAATTGCAGCCCAGTCAGTATGATTACAAAATAACTAACGTGATTAGTGGGTAAATCCCTATTCATGAGATTAAGGTGCCTCTTTGCATGTCAAATATAGACCTTAATCGTGTTAAAGCTGCTGCTCGCAGCTTTGCTATGCCAGATGGTCCTTATCCCCCAGCTCTTGTCCCTTCTGTAGAATCAGGCCTTAGAATCGTAAATTGTTTGGGTTGGGAGAGACCTTTCAGCTCCTGGAGTCTCAGAGTTGCCCCGGCCCTGCCAGGGCACTGCTAACCCCTGTCCCTCAGCACCACGTCTCCATGTATTGTGTGCCCAGCACTGTCCCCACATCCCTGAGCTGCGTGACCATGGTGCTCACTCTTGCCCAAGGCTGCTGGCCCTCACCACGGGTCACCCATCTATGACAGCAGCAGCTAAAGCCAGTTTGGTACCTTGTGGGTTTTTTTTATTCCCATCTAATGGGCTGGCTTTGTCCAGCTCCGGGAACATTCCCACTCCTTTCCCCATCCCAGCTGGTGCTCCATGTGCTGGAGTGGCATCTCAAGTGGTTTGAGGTCTGTGACAAACGTGGCTTCACCTCCCTCTCCACTGGGCCCTTGATCCTGCTCTGATCTTCTCTTCCCTCTGGTTGGTTATTGTTAGTGGTGCGGATCATTAGTGGTGTTGGTCATTACTCCGGGAGCAGATGGACTGTTTGAGCCAGGTGAGGCTGCAGAGCGATCTGCTTCCAGATGGTTTCTTTTTAAAGCAGAGGAGCCAACCCAAGCCCCATTAATTCTCCTGAGGATGGAGGGATCCGATTAGCTCCTGGAACGTGCCCACGCTGAGTCCCACCCAGGGGCTGAGCGAGCCTGGCCCCGCTTCTGACATGGCTGGTGCTGCTCTTGGCCTCCTGACAAACTTGGTGGCTGTTCTCTGTGACCTGGATGGGTGCTCCTGGGAACTCGGGGCAGGCTCTGTACTGCGGAACGGGGCTTGTTTTTCATGGGAAGGGCTAGGGATGCTCCGGAGCTGGGAGCTGAGCAGCATCTGGCACCACAAGTTGGTGGCTCCATGCAGAGGAGCCGGAGTTAACCCCGGAAGCCTCATGGGCGGCTCTGGAGTCGGATAAGGCTTGGCAAGCTCCTTACACGCAGTGGAGCTGAAAGCTCCTTGGTGCCTGGCGTGGCTCTGGGATAAAGAACTTCTCATGCACATCACTGGAGGCTTTGAAAGGACAGCTGTGAAGCACCCGACGCTGCTTTTACCCTATTGTCAAGTTGCATTTTCTTATCTGCTGCTTCTGCTTTTGAGGGCAGCTCTGGGAGGGGTGTTTATTGAGTCAGAGTTGATGTTTGTTGGACCCAAGTTGGTGTTTATTGAATCCTGAGTGGGGAAAGAATTTACATTTAGAAAGCAGAGATGTGCGTTAGGAGAGGGGTTGATTGGTGAGAGCATGGAGAAAGGTTCTGCTGGTGCGTTGAAGGCCTGTGGGTAAATTAGAAGTATATATCACCTCTTGATCCAAAGCAGGCTTTGCTGTGACATGCTCAGGGCAACAGGACTCAGGGGTTCTCCAAGGCAGAGGCAGCATTTTGGGCAAATAGATGTTACTTGGCTCCTAGGGTGGTTATTTTTTTGTGTCAGCTGCTGTGAAATTTGTGCGGACCTTCATTTCAGGGCTGAACCAGTCCCTGTTTCTGTAGCAAACTTTCAGCCTCTGCTGCTGGGAAACCAGGAAGGATGGGTTTGGAAACATCACCGTAGGATTGGGACATGCTGGTTTTACTGACCAGGGTTGAAATCATGTTCAGGACAGAAATATTGTGAGAGTTTTCAGGGCATCAGCCAGAACAATGCTCTGTTTTGTTCTGCCTGTTCCAAGTGCGAGCCTTAGAGGCCAGGAGATTCCACTGGATTTTGGGATATCTCTGGTCCCTTGAATCTCTTCCAAAGTTTCCTGTTTTTTGAACTTTGGCTGGAGAGTAGAAAAGCTGGAGGGCAGCCGAGCTCTGCTTGGCCCTGTCCCTCCTCTACGCTTGCTCTGTGACAGGGTCGCAGCTGCAGCCCCCAGACTCCCACAGCAGCCGGAACCAGGGAGTCCTGTCTCCGTGGCCACTCTCAGGATCCTGTTCCCAAAGCCCCTCACTCTGCTGTGTGGAATGGAAGGAGTGAAGGAAGCAAACAATGCCCTTTTGTTGGAATACCTCAAACTAGTTAGACTTGTGTTATACTTTGGAGTCTCATAAAATCACAGGTTTTGAGTTTTAGACTACAGATTTACTTACACCCCATATATCATAGAATCATGGGCTGGTTTGCGTGGGAAGGGACCTTTCAAGATCATCAAGTCCGACCCCCCTACAACCTTCTCTTCTCCAGGCTGAACAAGCCCAACTCTCCCAGCCTGGCCTCCTATCAGAGGGTTCCAGCCCACCCAGCATTGCTGGGGCTCCTCTGGCCCCGCTCCAACAGGTCCCTGTCTCTCCTGTGCTGAGGACTCCAGAGCTGGACCCAGCGCTGCAGGGGGGGTCTCAGAGCCCCGTCCAGCCTCACCTGGAATGGTTCCAGGGGTGGGGCATCTTTTAGGGCAGGACATTTTTTGATGCAGGGGTTCTCCAAGGCTGGTCTTGCCGTGGAGGATTCCTTGGCATCCTTGGGGTGCTCTGAGCTCCCCCCAAATCCCCCCCGTCCTGGTTGGCCAGAGGTGTGTGGCCATGGCCGAGCCGGGTGGCTGTGAGGAGCCGGGCTGGGTGGCGAACGGCTGCAACATGGATGTGGCTCCGCGCAGACGTCTGTCTGCGCGGGCGTGGGAGATTTGCCGGCAGGGTCGTAGACACCCGTGGGGCGCGTGGTTGGGAGCGATTTGCAGGGCTTGGTGTGGAGGGGAGGCGGCTGGACCCGTCGGCAAGGCAGCCAAGCCAGGGCGTTGCTAAGCTACGGGCGACCCCTTGCATCCCATCATCATCATCATCACCCATCGCATCAGCATCGCCCTTCGCAGCATCGCCCATCGCATCGCCTGCTGCCGCCGGCTCGGGGCAGCATCTGCGGCGCGGGGAGGAGAGAGACAGAGAGAGAGAGACCCACCGGCGGTGATGTCATGAGCTGCCGGGGCGGTGGTTGGAGACACCAGCAGAGCGAGGACGAAGGGCCGTGATTGCCATGGGCCCCCGCTCGCCGCAGCTCCGCTGAGCAGCTGCCGCCGCCGTGCCGGGTGCTTGCCAGATCACTGGGGAGGATGGCGAGCGGCTAGAGGGGAGCTGCGGCCATTTGCAAGCGCTGCCGGGCAGCTGGCGCGCGCCGGGACTGAGCCGCGGGAGCCGCATTGTTGTGAACTGGCGCGCTGACATCTCTCTGCCTCCCTTCTCTTCTCTCCCTGTCTGTCCGTCTCTGTCTGTCCGTCTGCGATGATGAGGCAGGCCCCGGCGACACGCAAGGTACAATCTGCCGCTGCGCCTGCCCCGGCATTGCTGGCGCTGCTACGAATGGGCCTGCTTTTGCTCCTTTCCCCCCCCCCTCCTTTTCCTTTCCTTTTTCTGGATGTTCCTGCTGCTGGGCTGGGTTCGCGAGTCATGCCTGGGTTCAGGTGCCTGTGGACGGACAGACAGATGGGGAGGGAGGCGAGGGGGTGTGTGTGTGTGTGTGTGTGCTGCCAAACCCATCATTTCCCAACTAATGCAGCATCGCTTTGTGTCAAGCTTTTCCTTTCAAGTTTCCAGGGGGTCCTTCCTCAGCCCCTGGTGCTCACAGCAGCCCCACTACCGAGGGAGCCGGCGCCTGCCCTCAGGACCCCGCATGCCCTGCCTTTGCCAGCCCAGCCGGGCCCTCGCTGGCTTTTGCTTTGAGCCTTTCCAGGGGTTCGTGGCCTCTGGATTCCTGGCAGGTTCCAGCACAGGCTCCGCTCTGTGCTCTGTGCTTTGCTCCCGTCCTATATCTTTATTTTTAGCGTAACCAGGATGTCACCGCTCAGTTTAAAGAGAAAGCCTGAGAATTTCTGCCCGATCCCAGAGAATGAGCGAAATTAAAAATAACCGAAGGCAGGAACGTGCAACTTCACTGTCAGTGAGGAGACTTTGCCGCCTGGTTAAGGCTGCGGAGAACGCTCCTGATGGCTGCTGCTGGTGGTTCCTTGGGCTCCCCAATCCGGCGAAATACTGTGATTGCTTTAAAAGCTCCTGTTTAATCCACTTCCAAAGGAAAAGTTTTTTAGAAATGCAGCTTTTCCTTTGTCTCTGGCAGAAGGGTGGAGTGCCCAGTGCTCCGCAGCCTGCCTGCCCAGGGCGCTTTATGGATATGACCGCTGCTGCCGGATTTAATCCTGCTTCTCCTGTTGTTCTCTTGTGCACACCATCTCTGTATGGGATTGCGCCGGGTGTGAGGTGCTGCCTGTGGTTTAAAGCACAGAATTTCCTGTCGTGTGTACCCAGCAGTAAGTCAGGAAACGTCATCCCAGGAGAAGCACCCCAAGGTGGGGAAGAGCATCCTGAGGAGCAGGTTTTGCCTGCAGAAGGTTCCTGAGGCAGGGTGGGCAGCGCTGGCCTTTTCTCGCTCCATGCACGGGCATCGGCTCCTGCAGCTGCCAGCCGTGCTCGGGGGGCTTCCACTGGCCCCCTCCACCTGCTGCTGGAACAACTCGTGGGAAATCCCTGCGGCAATCTGGGAAGTTCTGCTCAGAGGGCCTCAAACTTTGCCTGGCAGGACAGCGCCAGGCCTGCCTGCTGCGAGGTGACGTCACTACCAGTGTCCTGGGCACTGCTTCTGACAGTGCCACCGCTCGGCGTTCCTGCTGAATCTGACTGGAGGCTGATGCGTCTGGAGCAGACCCGAGTCGGGAGGGACCTGCAGGACCTACCACCCGCAGCCCCACGGTTGAGACGGGTGACGCTGGCTCCGCCGCGGGAGCCCCTGGTGGCCGGGAGGAGTTGTGCCCGATTTCCTGCTCCTGGAGGTGAAGTTTGCGTCGGAGAGCGTCCGTCGGGAGTCGCGGGTGGTCTCCTTCCTCCCCTGCGCCGGACCTACAAGGGGACAGAGCTTGTGTAATGTCATCAAGTATTTACACGGCAACGTTATGTGGCAGAGCTCGGAACTGTCGAACCGAGCGTCGGGAGCCACAGCCGAGGGGTACTGGGTGCCCCGGGGCCCAGGAGCGCCCAGAGATTCTGTGTGAAGCTGCTCCAGGATCTGGAGCCTGGTGGAAGTTTGAGCGGAAGCTCCCGTAGCCATAAGGAGCGGTGGTGATGGGGTTCTGCTGCCATCCCCTCATCAGTGGGACACCGGACCCCATTGTCTGGGAAGAAGGAGGAGAAGCCAAGGGGTGAATTGGTGAGGCTGTACAGCAGCCAGAGGGGGATGGGGACACCCGGAATACCAGCCACCCCCCGGAGAGCAGCAGAGGATTTCCCTGACCCCTCTTCACCAAGGAGCCGCTTGCCCGGGCATCTCGAAGCCAACGCTTAAGCCTTTTGTCATCTTTACAAGGGGAACCAGAACGGCCGTACCCCATGAAACCAGGACGAGCTTGGCATTTAAGAAGGAAACTCTTCACTGTAAAGGTGGTGAGACCCTGGCACTGGTCACCCAGGGAAGCTGTGGATGCTCCATTCCTGGAAGTGTTCAAGACCAGGTTGGATGGGGCTTGGAGCAACCTGGTCTAGTGGGAGGTGTCCCTGCCCATGGCAGGGGGATTGGAACTGGATGATCTTTAAGGTCGCGTCCAGCTCAAGCCATTCTGTGGTTCTGTAATTCTATAATTTAGCTTTTGGAGAAGGTCACCAAGAGATTTCTCCCCTTGTTCAGGGTGTGGTGTGGCTTGGGTCAAGGAAGATGCTCAACTTCTTCCCCCACAAGCCGTGCGGGGAGCTGTGGGCTTGGCGAGGAGCGGAGGCTCAAGGAGTCCTCCAGGGAGGAGATTTTCAGGGTGTTTGGTGGATTTTTATTGTGATCTTTGTTTAGCAGGAGTTTGGGGAGATGCTGGAGCCCTCTTGGAGAGCTGCTCCTGGAGCAGCCCTGCATCTGTCAGAGGGTTTTCAGCTTCTCCTGTTGTCATTTCCCTGTCAGGTTTTGCCGAGCAGAGGGTGCTCTGGAAGATGGGTCTGTTCCCTCCATGTGGAAATGGCCCTCCCATTGAGTGCAGGAAAAGGCTGGAAGTGAGCCAAAAAGGGTTTAGCTGAAGTGCTGGGCTGTTTAGGAGTGATAATCCATCCAGGGCTCATCTGTATTTCAAAAAAACCCAGCAGCTCCTGGTCTCTTGGGTGGTTTCTCGAGGTCCTTGGTGGGAACACGGCCATTGCTGGTGGCAGGTGGGGCTGGGCCGGGCCTGTCTCTGACTGCTGGGCTGGGGGTCACCCAACACATCCCGGGGGAGCATCATATGGCAGTGTTCTCAGCGATCACCGCCCTTCTCAGTGGCTTTACGCTGTGGATTCAGCAATAGAAGAGAAACCCAAGCAGAAGAGCTTTGAGCCATGCACTGATGTTTGAAAGCTGCTGCTGGGGAGCAGATGTCCCTCCTGGTGACTCCCTCCGTCTGTCCGATGGCTTCCAGTGCCCAGGGGCTTCCAGCCCATGCCCAAAGCCTCACTGAACCCACTGATGGGTGGGTTGCGGTGGGATTATGTATTGGCCAGTGTGTAAGAGCCCAGTGAGGACGTGCTGAGGTAGGTGGTGAGGTCTCTCCACCCTCCAGCGTGGGGACGATCATGTCACTGCTCTGCTGCATGTACAAATGGGGGAGGAGGGGTCTTGAAGTGGATGAAGGTGTTTATCTCCTGAAAATGACGAGAAAATATGGAAGTGTTTGGGGAGAAGCTCCATGTTGTCCCTGCAAGTTCCTACTAAGGAGAAATAGAGCTTGGGGGCTCCAGCCTCCCTGGCCAGCTGGTTTGTGGTGCTCCAGGTCCTACAGAAACCCAAGGGGTGAATGGAGGGGGAAAAAAAAAGACTAAAAATACTCCCCCTCAGCCTTATGCTGTAGTGAGTTCTTGGGAAGATGCATTGGGTTGAACCTGGTCCTTGTCAGCAGAACCTGAGCAGCTCTGTGGTGAGGTTGTTGCAGCTTCCAGGCTGAATCAGGGCAGCCCAGACTTTGCCTCTGAAGCCACAGATCTCAGAAGTACAAGGTGCATCTCCCCCAGGGTTCTACTAGAGCCAGGGTTGGAGTACAGGCCATTGGGTTGGGGTTCAGGCCATTTGGGTTGGGATTGAGGCCATCAAGCTTGGGATTCAGACCATTGGGTTGGGGTTCAGGCCATGGGGATTGGGATTGAGGCTATCAAGCTTGGGGTTCAGGCCACGGGCTTCTCCCCAGCTCTGTGCTCTTGCATGTGGCTGAAGAGGGAGAAGTTCTTAATTTCTTCGCTCTGAGGGTGGTAAGACCCTGGCCCAGGTTGCCCAGGGAAGCTGTTCACGTTCCACCACTGGATGTTTTCCAGACCAGGTTGGATGAGGCTCTGAGCAACCTGGTCTAGTGGGAGGTGTCCTTACCCATGTTGGGAGGGTTGGAACCAGATGATCAGGTCCCTTCCAACCCAAACCATTCTTTGACTCTCAAAGTGTGGCAGGAGCTGGAGGAGCAGTCTCTGCTCTGGACAGGAGATCCTGGCCAGGAGGCCAAGCTGCCGCCAGGCTCTATTTCTCCATCTCCTGGAGCTCTGCCAACTTGGAGCAGCCCTGGGCACGGGTTGAGAAGCCCCCCCGCCACTAACGGCCGTGTGTCTTTTGTCTCCTTCCCCTTCTCGTCNGGGAAGATGCATTGGGTTGAACCTGGTCCTTGTCAGCAGAACCTGAGCAGCTCTGTGGTGAGGTTGTTGCAGCTTCCAGGCTGAATCAGGGCAGCCCAGACTTTGCCTCTGAAGCCACAGATCTCAGAAGTACAAGGTGCATCTCCCCCAGGGTTCTACTAGAGCCAGGGTTGGAGTACAGGCCATTGGGTTGGGGTTCAGGCCATTTGGGTTGGGATTGAGGCCATCAAGCTTGGGATTCAGACCATTGGGTTGGGGTTCAGGCCATGGGGATTGGGATTGAGGCTATCAAGCTTGGGGTTCAGGCCACGGGCTTCTCCCCAGCTCTGTGCTCTTGCATGTGGCTGAAGAGGGAGAAGTTCTTAATTTCTTCGCTCTGAGGGTGGTAAGACCCTGGCCCAGGTTGCCCAGGGAAGCTGTTCACGTTCCACCACTGGATGTTTTCCAGACCAGGTTGGATGAGGCTCTGAGCAACCTGGTCTAGTGGGAGGTGTCCTTACCCATGTTGGGAGGGTTGGAACCAGATGATCAGGTCCCTTCCAACCCAAACCATTCTTTGACTCTCAAAGTGTGGCAGGAGCTGGAGGAGCAGTCTCTGCTCTGGACAGGAGATCCTGGCCAGGAGGCCAAGCTGCCGCCAGGCTCTATTTCTCCATCTCCTGGAGCTCTGCCAACTTGGAGCAGCCCTGGGCACGGGTTGAGAAGCCCCCCCGCCACTAACGGCCGTGTGTCTTTTGTCTCCTTCCCCTTCTCGTCCTCTGCTGCACCCGCTGCCGCCTCTGCCGCCACCTTTCTACCTCTGCTCCTGTCTGTCCTCTCGGGCTGTCTGTCCTCCTCTGCCTTCTGCTCCCGTTGTCCTCCAGACCACGGCCCGGCGCCCCAAGGTGAGCACCCACGCCCGGGGGCACCCAGCACCCTCCCCGGGTAAGCTACAAACAGGATGGGTGCTGACCCTGGGTACTGAGCACCCTCCATGGGTTAGATATGATCTGGATGGGTGCTGATGGCAGCGTGTGCTTTCTCTTGTCTTTGCCTCTGGAGGAGGAACTGAAGTTCTTCTCCGGAATGTCTCTGGATCACTGGGGATAAGCGAATGTCTGCAGAAGAGCTTTGTGGTCCTGGCCAGGGCGCGGGCGGTGGTGCCCAGCCGACTGGCAGAGCTCGCTGCTTGGCCTCCTCCTAACGCCACTTCCCACTGATGCCCTATCGCGGCTCACAGGGGGCACTCTTTGGTGGGATCTGGAGATGATCTGTTGGTGGAGAGAGGTGAGAGCCGGGAGTTACCATGGTTTGAGCCGGTGGGACCTGCTCTGCCACGATCCAGCAAAAGAAGTGGATCCCCACAGAGCTCTACAACAGCCCTATTGGGTTTTTAAGTGGTGACCAGAGGTTTTTTTGTCTCTTCCATGAAGGGCTGCCCTGTAGGGAGGGCTTTATTTTCACTGACTTTTAGAAGAACCTCAATCCAGGGCAGTGAAGGATTCATTCAATCCCAGGGCAACTGGGATTCCAGTGCTAGACCTCCAGCTTTCCCCTCAAAAAAACCCCTGCTCGTGCCTGGCTGTGTCTTTGCCCACAGCCAGCCAGCCCAGGGTGAGCCGCATGCCTTGTGAAACCTCAGTGCACCAAAAAGCCCATCCCCAGGAGTAAACTGCCCTTGGGAAATGGGTTTCCACAGTGCTCCAGACTCACAAGAGAACAGCAGAGGTTTCTGGTGGATCTGGCGCTTTTCCTCGGCTTCCCTTGGTCCCCTTACCTGGGTTCTGTGGGCAGGGACTCACTGCTGGGGCCCCAGCTGGCAATTAACGGCCTCGTCAGTGCTAACGAAGCAGGCAGCAGGCGTGGGCTCTGGTGCCCATCGAGTCCCCAAGAAGCTGCTGGTGTCTCAGGCTCCCGCAAACTCAGAGCGGCAGATGTGTCCCAGATGTGGACGGTGGACAGGGGTGAAACCGTCCCCGTTCACCTCTCTCTGTGCTCGAGGCTTTGCTTTCTCATCATCCGGAGTCAGGACACCAAAACCACTGCAAACGCTGCCGAGGAGCCTCCTCGGTCCAATTTTTTGTTGTCGCTGCTACTGCAGGAGGGAGGAGAGGGGCCCTTAGGCCTGAGGCAGGGCTTGTGTGTGCAGGGAATGATCTCTTTGGCATTTTTAGCCACATCAGTGATGTGATTAAAATTTTACCTTTCCCTCAACAAAGAGTTTTCTGTGAGTTTGGGCTCCTCCTGGCACAGATCTCGGGGATCTCTGCAGTGGTGCAGGTCCTGGGCACACCACAGGTCTGAGTGCAGTGAGGGCACAGATGCTGGTTTGCTGTCTGTGTCCCCCCTGTCACTGGTGTTCCTGCTCTGGGGTCACCTGTGCTGGAAACACTGGTCTGGGAGACTGACCGAGCTGGAGAAACACCCCCTGAAGGGAAACCAGAGCTGGTGCCACGGAAGCGTCGCCTCCCTCCGAACGTTCTCATCTGACTTTGTCCTCTGCCCATGTTGTTTTGCAGCCCACCCGGACCCCCAACTTGGCAGCATCCAGTGGCACGGCCGGGCCCTCAGGCTCTGCCTCAGCCTCCGGCGGGGAGATGAGCAGCAGCGAGCCCAGCACCCCTGCACAGACACCGCTGGTGGCCCCGGTCATTCCCAGTCCCTCCCTGCCCTCACCAGTGTCACCTCTGGTTCCTTCACCCACAAAGGTAAGATGTGGCCAGGTAGACTGTGGGCTTGGCCAGAGTGGAGGATGGTAGATCCTCAGGGGAGGAGGAGGAAGAAAGTCATAGAATTGCAGAATCACAGAATCACGTTGGTTGGGAGAGACCTTTGAGCTCCTGGAATCCCAGCATTGCCCCAGCCCTGCCAGGGCACCACTAACCCATGTCCTTCAGCACCACATCTCCATGGCTTGGAAACCCCTCCAGGGATGGTCTTTGACCATGCTCCAACCCCTCAAGGTCCTTCTTGGATGGAGGGGCCCAAAACTGACCCCAGGATTCAAGGGGCAGCCTCCCCAGTGCCCAGCCCAGGGGGATGATCACTGCCCTGGCCCTGCTGCCACCCCAGTGCTGACCCAGCCAGGATGCTGGTGGCTTCTTGGCCACGTGAGCACTCTCTGGCTCATCTTCATAGCCTGGTTTGGTTGGGAATGGACCTTTAAAGACATGCGGGAGGACAGACAGGAGTGTGTGTGCGCTGTGCTGGGCAGTTGGCCAAGGACAGATGCTCAGGCTGACACACCAAGGCTAGAAAGACACTTCCAAAGAGAACAGGCTGCAGCTGAACTCTGTTGCTGATGCATGTTTTCTTTTCACGGCCCCCATGGGACTCAGGTGGTGTCAGAGCTGTTTGCAGGTGAATGTGCCAGGGTTGAGGCTCTGAGTCAGAGCTTGAACCTGCTGGTGAAGTTCAAGAGAAGAGCTTGGCCATGTAAAATCCTGAACTCTCTGCACTGCGGTGTGTTGGGTGACCTGGGGTGGAGGAACTGGCACTGGAGGCACTTTGGAGACCCTCCTGCCTCAAGCTACAAAACCCGCTTGGAGAGGGTTCTTCTAAAGCTGCCCCCGTAATAATGCCCCACTCCAGGGTCAGGTTCTGTGCAGGTTCAGTCTCTGTACCCAGAGCTTTCTCCAGTGGACATTGCTGCTCCGTCTGCTGATTCCAGGCTTGATGTTGCAGGAGGAGGAAAATCTGCGGTCTCAAGTCCGAGATCTGGAGGAAAAACTGGAGACTCTGAAGATAAAGCGAAATGAAGACAAAGCAAAGCTCAAAGAGCTTGAGAAGTACAAGATCCAGCTGGAGCAGGTGCAGGAGTGGAAGAGCAAGATGCAGGAGCAACAGGCTGACCTCCAGAAGCGCCTGAAGGAGGCCAAAAAGGTGAGTGTCCCTGGGCAGCTCCTGACCCAGGGCTGGCGGAGGGAGAGGCGGCTCCAGGGCTGATTCAGCTGCGGGAAGTGTGTGCTGGGGGATTGTTTAGGAGATGTCCTGCTGTCCCTGGGTCTCCTGAACCGTTGTTAGAATGGCTGGAGCAGCTGGTGGATGGAGTTTTATTGCCCTGTGCTTGTCTTTGATTCTCCACTGTTTGTGAAGCAGCAGCTTGTTTGTCTTCTCGCTTCCTTCTGCATCAAGCTAAAGCAGAGGAGAATCGTGGAACCATGGAATTGTTCAGGTTGGAAAAGAGCTTTCAGCTCATGGAGTCCAACCGTTGCCCCAGCACTGCCAGGGCACCACTAAACCAAGTTGTTCAAGGCCCCGTCCAACCTGGATTTGAACACATCCAGTGATAGAGCATCCACAGCTTCCCTGGCAACCTGGGCCAGGGTCTCACCTAATAATTGTCATAATTTTCCAGGGTGTATTTGTGAGAGGAGTCCCTTCGTCCTTGGCCTTGGGCTTCCGCACTCTTCTCATTCACGTGTGCTTGGCTGCAGGAAGCCAAGGATGCCCTGGAAGCCAAGGAGCGGTACATGGAAGAGATGGCAGACACGGCCGACGCCATTGAGATGGCCACGCTGGACAAGGAGATGGCAGAGGAGCGAGCGGAGTCCCTGCAGCAGGAGGTGGACTCCCTGAAAGAGAAGGTGGAATATCTCACCATGGACCTGGAGATCCTGAAGCACGAGATCGAAGAGAAAGGTGAGAAGGGCTCAGATCTTGGGTGATCTCAGCCTGGGTCCCACCGCACAGGGGAGCTCCTCACTGGACAGGAGACGGGGCACCACCAACCCATGTCCCTCAGCACTACATCTCCATGGCTTAGAAATCCCTCCAGAGATCATGGGGACTCTACCTCTGCCCTAGGCAGCCTGGACCAGGCCTGGACAGTTCTGGAGGGGAAGAAATTGTTCCTCAGCTCCAACCTGAACCTCCCCTGGAGCAACTTGACGCTGGCTCCTCCTGTCCTGTCAAGTTACTTTTAATGCTTGTCATTTTCCCTGGGGATGGTGGATCTCATCCCAAAAGGGGTTTGACTGGGACAGGCTTTATGTGGGAGGTGACACAAGTACTTGTGTCGCTTACTAATCCAACCTCCCGGCCCTGCACTGGGCACAGCTTCAAAGCCAGCTCATTTACCCTTGAGGTGATTCCCCTGGAGCCTCTTGGCTCTTAGTGTTCAAGGTGAGCTTCAAAAACTACACCCACCAGGAGATAGGCGCCGTTAACCACTTATGGTGTTGTCAGTCACCCGGTGGGGTAGGCTGAGGGAGGGGATGCATCGAGGGGCTGGAAGGGTGCGGGAGGGACTGGAGAAGTCCTCAGGAAGATATGGAGGTTACTGAGATGAGCAGTGTCTCTGGATTTGGGTTTGCTTTCACTGGATTCAGAGGGTTGGGAGCTGGGAGCACTGTGGATATCCATCGATGTGTGCCCCAGTGCCACCGATCCAGTCTGGGGGATAGTTCAGTGGTTCTTCGCCTGCCCTCACTGGCTTTGGGGGCATCGGGGGAATCTGAGCCGACGAGCACCAGTGTTCTGCACTGGAAGAGGGGCTGACCAGTTCCCTGTCCTCTTCCTGCTGTCCTTGTGTCACTGAAGAGACTGGGTATGTTGGGCAGTGGCTACTCCTGCCCGGGTAGAGCAACAGTTCCTTTCTCTGCAGGCTCGGATGGAGCAGCCTCCAGTTATCAAGTCAAGCAGCTGGAAGAGCAGAATGCAAGACTGAAGGAAGCTCTTGTCAGGTAGGAGACCACCTGTGCTCCCCAGAGGCTGGGGGGCTGCTGCTGAAGGTCCTCCCTACAGTGTCTCACACTCTCCAGATGCCTCCTGCACAGATCCTACTTTGGGTTGTTGCCTTTCCCTGGGCGAGCCCATCTGCCACAGCTTGGAGTGCTGGGGCTTTCCTTCCTGGAAGCTTCAGATGCTTTAGCCTGGAGGTTCAGGAGGGTCCTTCTGGTTGTCCCACCTCATTCTTCCCATGTGTGCTGGGCACTGTGTGGCCTGTGCTTGGAGACAGCTGTTCCTGTAGGCCAGGAACGGGAGTAGGAGGTACCCCCTGGGAGGAAACACAATGAAGTACTTCATGAGGACTTCCAAACCAGTGCAGAGTTGGGGTGGGAGGTGCAAGAAAGGTCCACGTGAGAGGAGCTCCGTGGGCAGAGACGCTTTGGGGCTGTTTGAGCTGTTTCTGTGCAGAATCACAGAATTGTTTGGGTTGGGAGAGACCTTTGGGGTCATGGAGTGCCAGTGTTACCCCATCCCTGCCACGAAAACACTAACCCATGTCCCTCAGCACCGCATCTCCACGGCTTGAAAACCCCTCACTGTTAATAGGCCATCAAGAGCAGCATCTGGGGAGGGAACAGCTTCTCCTGGGCTGCTCCCAGGGTCTCTGCTGGGTTCTTATGGGTCTGGGGGCTCTCTGCAAGGATGCGGGACTTGTCTGCGTCAGAGAAGCAGGAACACGTGAAGCTCCAGAAGCAAATGGAGAAGAAAAACACGGAGCTGGAGTCTCTGCGTCAGCAGAGGGAGAAGCTTCAGGAGGAGGTGAAGCAGGCGGAGAAAATGGTTGATGAGCTGAAGGAGCAGGTGAGTCCGTTGCGGGAAGGACGGGTCTGAGGGAAGATTGAGGCCCTTTGGGGCTGTTTGGGTCATGGAGGAGCAGCTGTCGGGGTGCTTGGGCTACCTCCCAGCACAGAGCAGTCTGCTGGTCACTCGTGGAGGGCCACACTTGGTGATACTGAGCAGGGACCAAAACTTCGGGCTGCCAGCAAAATCCAAACTCCATTCCAGCTGTGGAGCTGTGCTGCGCTCTGATCAGCCACAGGGTGGCTCCTGAGTATAGGACATGGAATCACGGAATGGTTGGTTTGGGAGAGACCTGGAGCTCCTGGAGTCTCAGTGTTGCCCCAACACTGCCCCAGTACCACTAACCCATCTGCCTCAGCACCACATCTCCACGGCTTGGAAACCCCTCCAGGGATGGGGACTCCCCCCCTGCCCTGAGCAGCCTGGGCCAGGCCTGAACAACCCTGGAGGGGAAGAAATTGTTCCTCAGCTCCAACCTAAACCTCTTCTGGGGCAAATTGAGGCCAGTTCTTCTTGTCCTGGCACTTGTTCCTTGGGAGCAGAGACTAACTGCTGGACTCTCTCCAGTAACTCCCGGTCTCTCTTGAACTGGGGAGCCCAGTGCTGGACCAAATATTCCAGAGGTGGCCTCCCAGGGGCAGAGCAGAGGGGCAGGATCCCCCGCCTCACCCTGCTGCTCACACTCTGCTCCAGGCCCCCCAAGATACCATTGGTCTTCTTGGCCCCAAGGGCCTGTTGCTGGCACCTGGGCAATTTTTAGTCCACTGCGATTGAGGGACAAGTATCAGCCTGGTCCCATGACTTGGCCAAGTGATTCCTTGATGGTACAAGGACTTTGGAGCTACTTGCTGTGGTGCTTGGAGCTCCAGTCTGGAGCCTGACATGGCATGTGCTCGCAGGTGGATGCTGCTCTGGGTGCTGAAGAGATGGTGGAGACTCTGACAGAGAGAAACTTGGACCTGGAAGAGAAGGTCCGGGAGCTGCGCGAGACTGTCGGGGACCTGGTAAGATGGGGACTGTAGCCTCTGTGGCGGGGCCAACACAGGGCTGGTCAGGCCGATGGCCTGGCAGCAGTGCCAGGGGGCACTGGGGACCCTCTCCGCACTTACCCCTTGCACCCCGGGGTGCCCCCTGGCCCTGTCCCAGCTGCCATCACACGCTCGGTGGTGCCGTAACTGTGTCCCCGGTGCCCCCTCATTTGCCAGGAAGCCATGAACGAGATGAATGATGAGCTACAGGAGAACGCCCGGGAGACGGAGCTGGAATTGCGAGAGCAGCTGGACATGGCGACGGCGCGGGTCCGAGAGGCGGAAAAACGTGTGGAGGCTGCGCAGGAGACAGTGGCCGACTACCAACAGACCATCAAAAAGTACCGGGAGCTGACGGCTCACCTGCAGGTGCGGCCCCTCAGTGCCCGCCACACAGCACCTCCTGCTCCTACTCCTCAGGAACAGGAGACCCAGCCTTTGTGGGATCCCTGGGGCCTCCTGGTCTCAGGGGAGAGGGGCACAGCAGAGCACAGATGGGTTCACAGAATCCCAGCATGGTGGGGGTGGGAGGGGCCCTCTGCAGATCATCTGGTGCCACCTGCCCCCCTCCAGCAGGGTCACCGAGAACAAGGGGCCCAGCATTGCAGTGTCCAGGCAGGTTTGGAATCTCTCTGGAGAAGGAGACTCCACCACCTCTCTGGGCAGCCTGGGCCAAGCTCCAACACCCTCCCACCAAAGAAGTTCCTCCTCCTGGAAGTTCTGAACGATGGAACCTCCTGGGTTCCAGTTGGTGCCTGTTGCCCCTTGTCCTGTCACTGGCCACCACTGAGCAGAGTCTGGTCCCACCCTCTTCTTTCTGTCCCAGTTTGGGAGGTTTGAATGCTTACTTGATCGAGAACTTTCCAAATTGTCCGTGATGAGGAGGAAGAGGCAGGAGGAAGCAGGAGCCTCTGCCCATGGGTTATGCCAGTGGACACCACTGAGCAGAGTCTGGCCCCACCCTCTTGCCCCTTGGGGGCCCCTGAGCTCTTGCTCAGCGTTGATCAGATCCCCTCTGGGGCTGCTCTTCTCCAGCTGAACAGCCCCAGGGCTCTCCGCCTTTCCTGGGCAGAGATGCTCCAGGCCCCTCAATAGCTTCTCAGGCTCTGCTGTACGCTCTCCAGTAGCTCCTGATCTCTCTGGAACTGGGAAGCCCAGCACTGGATCCAACACGCCCCCTGACCCTGCTGCCCACACTCTGCTCCAGGCCCCCCAGGAGACCATTGGCCACCTTGGCTCCTAATTGACTTGTTACCCACATACTGGAGAGCGGGTTCCTCAGGGAGCTTTCCTGGGGACCTCCAGCAGGGCCAGACCCCTGACCCTCTCTGGCAGCCCTGCCTGTCCCCTGCCTGTGTCCAGATGGGGCTGTCAGGGCCCTTGCTGAAGTCAGCACTGGGAATACTTGAGGAGATGTGGCTGTTCCAGCCTTTTACTGCTCTGAGCTGTCTGGGAGCCAGGATGGAGCAGCGGGGCATTACTGCAGTGTGAGGCTCTGTTCCTGGGGCATTGCTGGTGGTGGAAGGAGCTGGGTGATGTGTCTGGGTGTGTTTCTTGGCCGTGACACAGCTTTTGGAAAGCGCTTGCATCCTTCCCCCTGCCTTTCCTCATCCATCCTGGCACGTTGCACAAGGACCCCCCAACTCTCCCCGAGGAAGGCTGTGGGGAGGTGAGCTGAGATCATCTGTGGCCATCTGAGGTCATCCAGCTCTGGCAGGCTCTGCTTTTCCCTGTGCCTCATCACAGCTTCTTTCCATGCACAGGACGTGAACCGAGAGCTGATGAGTCAGCAGGAAGCATCTGCCGAGAAGCAGCAGCAGCCGCCCCCCGAGATGTTTGACTTCAAGATTAAATTTGCGGAGACGAAAGCGCACGCCAAGGTAGGGCCGACATCGGCGCTGAGCGCCGGGCTCGGAGCCGAGCAATGTGTGGCCATTACCCTG
Source organism: Baryphthengus martii (assembly GCA_013396935.1). Lineage (NCBI taxonomy): Eukaryota > Metazoa > Chordata > Aves > Coraciiformes > Momotidae > Baryphthengus > Baryphthengus martii. The sequence continues at coordinate 63,611 of VWZK01000006.1, read as the reverse complement.
CATGAGGCTTTGTCACAGGCAGAGCACATCATGGAGCAGAGAACCCCCTGAGCCTCCGCTTCTCTGGTGGGTGGGTGGGCTGGGCAGAGCCTTCCCTGCTCCACTCCCCACCACGGTGCAGCCAGAGGCTCCTGAGATACTGTCATTGAAGTTCTTTAGATACCGTCATTCCACTGCTGCCCACCTGTGGGACCAGTAGCCAGACTCTCTCTGTCTGACCAGGAGCTGGGGAGGTGGGGGTGGTGGGAAGCGGTGCAGGATCCTCAGCACTGAGTGCTGGGGACAGCAGGGCCCCGATTGCCAAAGAGAAGACTTGAATTTCCAGTCCTGCTGAGGAGAAAGGGCTGTTCCTCGCTCAGAGCCAGCAGGGTGAGCGTTGGGTTATCGCCATGTGGAGTCTGGCTGGGAAGAGGGGATGTCTGTGAGTGCAGAGCCGTAGTGTGTCCCCTACCCAGGTCAGAGCGGAGCTCCAGAGCAGTCCATGGAGCACCACTTGGTCATAATGAGAAATGTTCGCTGTGGCAGCCAGGAGTGAAGAGTTGGAGTCATGGAGTCATGGAGTCAGTTTGGTTGGAATCACAGAATCACAGAATTGTTTTGAATAGAAAAAACCCTTTGAGCTCCTGGAGTCCCAGTGTTGCCCCAGCTCTGCCAGGGCACCACTAACCCCTGTCCCTCAGCATCACATCTCCACGACTTGGAAACCCCTCCACGGATCATGGGGACTCCAGCCCTGCCCTGGGCTGCCTGGGCCAGGCCTGGACAACCCTGGAGGGGGAAGAAATTGTTCCTCAGCTCCAGTCCAAGAATGTCCAGCCTTCCTGGACAGCTTTACCCTTCAGGAACTGCCTGCCAAGGGACTCTATCAATCAGGTTCCTAAACTGATCAAAGTCTGCCCTCTGGAAATCCAAGGTTCTACTGACCCCCCTCATATTTCCCCCAGAACTGAGAACTCTACCATTTCATGATCTCTATGCCCAACACAACCTCCAGCCTCCACACAGAATCCCAGACGGGTTTTGATGGGAAGGGACCTTTCAAGGTCATCTGGTCTAACCCCCCTGCAGGGAGCAGGGACATCTGCAACTGGAGCAGGTTGCTCAGAGCCCCGGCCAACCTCCCCTGGAATGGTTCCAGGGATGGGGCACATCACCCACAAGTCCTTCTCTGTTGATGAACAGCAGGTCTAACAGGGAGCCTTCCCTGGTGGGCTCCCTCACCAGCATTAGCTCTGTCCCAGAGGGAGAGTGGTTCCAACTTTTTAAGTGACTGGGATATACAGGGCTGGAGAGAGGACCAAACGGTCTGTGTATGTGTATCTCCCACAGGCCATTGAGATGGAGCTGCGGCAGATGGAGGTGCAGCAGGCCAACCGGCACGTCTCCCTCCTCATCTCCTTCATGCCTGACAGCTTCCTGCGCCACGGAGGAGACCACGACTGCGTCCTGGTGCTGCTGCTCATCCCTCGGCTCATCTGCAAGGTAGAATGGGCGCCTCAGCTCTTGCCAGTCGAGAGGTTCTCTTAATTCTTCCTCAGCAGCTTCGAGCTGGGGCTGTCTCTTGAGGTGGGCTTGGAGTGTTGTCTTCAACCCCACCGTGCCATTTGGGCTAACTGGGGGTGGTGGCTGTGCCACAGCTCGATGGGAAATAGAGAATCCCAGAATCCCAGCGTGGTGAGGATGGGAAGGGCCCTCTGCAGATCATCTGGTGCCACCCGCCTCACTCCAGCAGGGTCACCCAAAACAGGAGGCCCAGCATTGCAGTGTCCAGGCAGGTTTGGAATCTCTCCGGAGAAGCAGACTCCACCACCTCTCTGGGCAGCCTGGGCCAGGCTCCAACACCCTCCCACCAAAGAAGTTTCTCCTCCTGGAAGTTCTGAACGATGGAACCTCCAGGGTTCCAATTGGTACCTTTTGCCCCTTGTCCTGTCACTGGCCACCACTGAGCAGAGTCTGGTCCCACCCTCTTCTTTCTGTCCCAGTTTGGGAGGTTTGAATGCTTACTTGATCGAGAACTTTCCAAATTGTCCGTGATGAGGAGGAAGAGGCAGGAGGAAGCAGGAGCCTCTGCCCATGGGTGGTGGTCGGTCAGTGATTGGAGCCCACAGCTGTGGTACCAGTAGCTGAAACCTCCTGGTTTGGGCAGGGCTGGTGTGTGTGTGACCCTTGGTGTCCTGCAGCACTGACAGGGGATGGTGTTTTGCTGTCCCATGGAAACCTTTCCCAGGAAAACTTGCATTTGCGGATCTCTGGGCGGGAGAACTGAGAGTGAGCGCAGGAGCTCTGAAGGTCCATCTTCTCTGCCGCAGGCTGAGCTGATCAGCAAACAGGCTCAGGAGAAGTTCGAGCTGAGCGAGAACTGCGCAGACCGTGTGGGGCTGAGGGGAGCGGCAGGGGAGCAGCTGAGCTTTGCCGCCGGGCTGGTCTATTCGCTGAGCCTTCTGCAGGCCACGCTCCACAAATACGAGCAGTGAGTACCCACCAGCTTCCCAGCATCATCCCAGCCCACCCGCCACTCNCACCACCCCCCCCCCCCCCCCGCCACTCTGGTGGCAGCACGGGTATCCCTGTGGCGTCGTGGCGGGGGGCCTGGCTTGCTATGGTGACCAGGTGGTTTGGCAAGAAAAAGGCTGAGCGGTCCTGTTTATTGATGTCCTTGCGATGGGGGTGTTCACTTCTCCTGGAGCTTCTTTCTTGTTTTCCTCCCAAGAAGGAGGAAGGGATCCAGTTCTCTAGCATGTGTTGCTTGTCCTTCAGCTGTGACTGCTTCTTGAAGCCAGAGGTGTCCTGGCTGTGATGATATTTCCATCTGTCCTGCCAGGAAATAGAGTCATAGAATCATAGAACTCCTTTTTGGAAAGACCTTGGAACTCCTGGAGTCCCAGCGTTGCCCCAGCACTGCCAGGTCACCACTAACCCATGTCCCTCAGCACCACATCTCCATGGCTTGGAAACCCCTCCAAGGATCATGGGGACACCAGCCCTGCCCTGGGCAGCCTGGGCCAGGCCTGGAGGGAAAGAAATTGTTCCTCAGCTCCAACCTGAACCTCCCCTTGGGCAACTTGAGGCTGGTTCCTCTTGTCCTGTCGCTTGTTCCTTGGTAAAAGAGCTTGACCTCCCCCTGCCTCCACCCTCCTGTCAGGGAGTTGTGGAGAGCCAGAAGGTCTCCCCTGAGCCTCCTTTTCTCCAGGCTGAACAAGCCCAGCTCCCTCAGCTGCTCCTCCCCAGACTCCTGTTCCAGACCCTTCCCCAGCTCTGCTGCTCTCTTGCTGAGCTCCGTTGCAGTTGGGGTTGACTCTGGGCTTTGATCCCCAGAGCAGGGTCTCTCCTGCAGCCCTGTTCCTAGTTCCACAGGTGCCCAGCACTTAGTCCTGTGCGGAAGGTTTCACGGACACTCGGTCATTGTGAGCCCACCCCTGAGGCCACAGCAGGGCTGGGACTTTCCTCAGAGACTGGGAAATGCCATCAGCTCCAAACAGGCTGTGGCTGGGCAGGATTCTCACCTAGAGTCTCACTCAGCTTTGCTCCCAGGAAAGTGTCTCCTGGGGCTCCAGCTGGTGGTCCTGGAGGATTTCTGGTGGTCTGAGATAGGCACCCAGCAGCAAAGCCCAGTATCGATGCTGTCTGGGGCACATGCCTGTCCCAGCCCAGCCGACTGACCCCTCACTCCCTTCCCAGAGCCCTCAACAAGTGCAGCGTGGAGGTCTACAAGAAGGTGGGAATGCTCTACCCAGAGATGAGCGTCCACGAGCGCTCCCTTGACTTCCTGATTGAGCTGCTGCACAAGGACCAGCTGGATGAGACCGTTAACGTGGAGCCGCTGACCAAAGCCATCAAGTACTACCAGGTGGGGCCGTGGAGCCGAGAGGGGTTCACTGGACTCGGGGTGCCTCTGGGGAGCTGCAGGCTTGATGGTGGCGGTGACAGCTGGGAATTGTGCCCTTGCACATGGTGTCCATGCGGCAGGTTGGCAGGCTGTGGATAAGCTTGATGGTAGCGCTTCCCAGTGGGTGTTTTCACCTCTGGAGCTTGAAGGATTTGAGCCTGGGGCTGTGTCACCTGGGGCTGTGTCACCAGGGGCTGGCTCCCTGTCCCTGGGAGGACGGAGCAGCAGGGGTGCAGTTCTCCGGTCCTGCATTTCAGTTCCTTCGAGCTGCAGGTCAGGGTGGCTGAGCCTTTGAGTTCACAGAATCCCAGCATGGTAGGGGTGGGAAGGGCCCTCTGCAGATCATCTGGTGCCCACCCTGCCATTGCTCCAGCAGGGTCACCCAGAGCAGGGTCCCAGCAGCCCAGTGTCCAGGCAGGTTTGGAATCTCTCTGGGGAAGGAGACTCCCCAGCCTCTCTGGGCAGCCTGGGCCAGGCTCCAACACCCTCCCACCAAAGAAGTTTCTCCTCCTGCTCAGAGGAAACCTGTCAGTAGTTCCCTATCTCTCTTGAACTCAGGACCCCAGCACTGGACACAGAACTGTGTTAAGGGCCACCAGCTCTGGTGGGAGTCACCACAAGGTTTTCACTTTTCCTGAAGAGTTAGGCCAAACTCTCAGTGTTGGGGGTTTTTGTTTGGTGGTTCCTCACCTGGCCAGTTCCCTTGCGTGTGCGGGAGGTGCTGATCCCTCCTGGTCTCTCTCCCCCAGCACCTGTACAGCATCCACCTGGCTGACCAGGCTGAGGACTGCACCATGCAGCTGGCTGACCACATCAAGGTGAGCTGGGCAGCAGGAACCTGATGCTTCCCAGGTTCCGTGGCTCCTGTCTTAGCCCTTTCTACTCCCCCCGAGCTGAAGAACCTCTTCTCCCCCTCCCCCTGTTATACTTCTCCCCATTACACCAGCTTCCAAGGGACATGCTAGTGGCCTGTGCCCCACTGAGTGAAACAAAAACTGACTGAATGCCTCAACCTGTTCTGCTCCTGTAAATGTGGAATTGTAGTGGGGTGGTGTAGAGAGGGGCTGGCCTGGAACACCCCAGAGCAACTGGAATCTTGGAGTTGCAGAATCCTTTGGGTTGGGAGAGATCTTTGAGCTCTTGGAGACCCATCATTGCCCCAGCCCTGCCATGGGACTAACCCATGTCCCTCAGCACCACATCTCCACAGCTTGGAAACCCCTCCAGGGATGGTCGTTGCCCTTCTCTGGCCACGCTCCAGCCCCTCAAGGTTCTTCTGGGAGGGAAGGCCCCCAAACTGACCCCAGGATTCGAGGGGCAGCCTCCCCAGTGCCCGGTCCAGGGGGTCGATCCCTGCCCTGGCCCTGCTGCCACCCCAGTGCTGACAGAGACCCCAGTTTGCCCAGGGGCCACTGTCTCACTGGTCAGTGCCGTGCCCCGAGCTGACATACCTGGATCTGTGCTCTGCAGTTCACCCAGAGTGCCTTGGACTGCATGGGGGTGGAGGTCTGCCGCCTGCGCGCCTTCCTGCAGGTAGGCTCTGCTCTGGTGGTTCCTGGGATTCCTCGGGGCTCCCATGGCCTCCAGCAGTCCCTGTGAGGTCCTGTCTCTGCTCCCCAGGCTGGGCAGGAGGCGTCTGATCTCGCGATCCTCCTCAAGGACCTGGAGACCTCCTGCAGCGACATTCGCCAGTTCTGTAAGAAGATCCGGCGCCGGATGCCTGGCACGGACGCCCCCGGCATCCCAGCAGCGCTGGGCTTTGGGCAGCAGGTGAGCCGCTGGCAGAGCTCCCTTGGCCCACCTACTGGGAGCTGTGGGCCAGACTGGGCCAGCATCCAATGCTGATGGATTCCTGGTGGCTTTGCCGGCGCCTGGGAGGGAGCGTGCTGGTGAGCACCGCCCTGCTGAGGCCCGGCACAGCCCAGTGCTCCGTTAGAGGGAACTGGGAGCTGAGATGGGATGTGGTGTCTCTCGGCTTCGTGTTTCTGCTTGGGATGGAGATACGAACCTTGTAACCTCATCTCCAGCCTTCTCTTTCTTTCTGTCTTTCCCAGTGCTTCCCACCTTCCCAGTGATATTCAGAATGAGGTTTAAGCCTCAGTAGCTCCAGAATAGGGTGAGGCCGGTGTCCTGCAGCCAGGAGCTTCCCCCAGCTGGGAATAATCAGAATGACAGACTGGTTTGGGTCGGAAGGGACCTTTAAAGGTCATCTCATCCAACGCCACCCAAAACAGCAGCCTGTGTGTCTCCACCTTTCCAAACCATATCATCCCTCCAGGTGTCGGACACGCTGCTGGACTGCCGCAAGCACCTGACCTGGGTGGTGGCCGTGCTGCAGGAGGTGGCCGCCGCTGGGGCGCAGATGATCGCTCCTCTGGCTGAGAATGAGGGACTGCTCGCCATGAAGCTGGAGGACTTGGCCTTCAAAGCCAGTGAGCAGGTGGGGAAGCCCTGGTCCGACTGCCCCTCATTCCCTGCTGCGGGTCTGGGGGGTAAAGCCAGGAGCTGCTTGATCCAGCACCACGGACCTGCCTGTGAGCAGCTCCGGGTGGGAGGGAATGTGGCGGCTGGGAACGAGCTTCTGGGAATGGAACATGGAGTCATAGAATGGCTTAGGCTAGAAAGACCTTGGAACTCCTGGAGTCCCAGCGTTGCCCCAGCACTGCCAGGGCACCACTAACCCCTGTCTCTCAGCACCACATCTCCATGGCTTGGAAACCCCTCCAGGGATCATGGGGACTCCACCCCTGCCCTGGGCAGCCTGGGCCAGGCCTGGACAACTCTGGAGGGAAAGAAATTATTCCTCAGCTCCAACCTGAACCTCCCCTGGGGCAACTTGAGGCGGGTTCCTCTTGTCCTGTCGCTTGTTCCTTGGTAGAAGAGCTTGACCTCCCCCTGACTCCAACCTTCTGTCAGGGAGTTGTAGGGGGTCAGGAGGTGACCCCAGCCCAGGGGCACCTGCCACTTTCTTCTTGTCCTTTGCAGATCTATGGCTCCCAGGGCATCAACCCCTATGAGTGCCTGCGTCAGTCCTGCAGCATCCTCATCGCCACCATGAACAAGATGGCCACGGCCATGCAGGAGGGAGAGTACGACGCGGACAGGCCACAGACCAAGGTGGGTTTCATCTGGGGCAGGGTCCTTGGGCAGAGCTGCTCTTCACTTCCCAGAGCCCTGCTGCTGCTGCTGCCCCAGGCAGGAGACTTGTGCCTGGGGTGTGACAAGGGGGCAGAGAGCTGGGAGGGGCAGCAGCTGACTGCAGGACTCAAGGAGACTGGGAATGGTCCCTTTGCTGCGTGGCTCCATCTGCAGTTGCTGGAATTCTTTGTCAAACACCAATTTTGTGCCTTGTTCCTCTGGTCGCTGCTGCAGCCCATCCCACCGGCTGACCTGCGGGCAGCGGCTCTCCGGGCAGAGATCACTGACGCCGAGGGGCTGGGTCTGAAGCTGGAGGACAGGGAGACAGTCATCAAAGAGCTGAAGAAGTCCCTCAAGATCAAGGTGAGCTGTTCTTCAGCTGATCGCTGGTCAGTGAAGAGCTGTTGGCTGCTGTAGTGGTCACCTTTGTGCTCCTGGTGATGTGTTCCCTCTGGAGCTGAGAGTCCCCAGTCCCAGCCAGATCTCCTGGAAATGTTCATAAAATGTTAGAAGCAGACAAGCAGAGAATTGTTTTGGTTGGGAGAGACCTTTAATTTGAGCTCATGGAATCCAGCTGTTGCCCCAGCCCTGCCAGAGCTAGAAGGTCTCCCCTGAGCCTCCTTTTCTCCAGGCTGAACAAGCCCAGCTCCCTCAGCCGCTCCTCACCAGACTCCTGCTCCAGACCCTTCCCCAGCTCCATTGTCCTTCTCTGGCCATGCTCCAGCCCCTCAAAGTGCCCCTGGGAGGGAGGGGCTGTTGCTGGCTCAGGGGCAGCGCTTCCGTCTCGGAAGCAAAGTTCAGAGCTGCTTTTTCATTCCTTTTTGGGAATGGCTGATGCCAGTTACGTGCAGCATCAACAGCAGCACAGATCTGAGAACCCCGAAACCAATATTATATTATAAATTCCTTTTTAAAACAAACATAAACTATGGAACTTAATTTAGAAGAAGTACTGGGTAAACACCTTACCCCCCAACACACACACTGGCCTTTATCTCCTTATCCTGGTATAGACTTGGAAAGGGGGATCAAAAACATAGATTTCAAGCACCCGTTTCTTCAGCTGGTCAATGCTTTCAACGAGGCTTTTCACTCTTCTCCCATCTCTGTGTTCTCTGAACCTTCCCAAGCTCAGCTCCACACAATGAGGAGGATTCAGGTGACATGAGTTCCTGTCTAACCGTGTTCATCCTGTTCTGTGTTTCACAAAGCCCAGTGCAAGTCCAAGCCTTTCTTCTGGGTTCCACTGAGAATCCAACCTAATAAACCCTCGTTTCTCTGAGGAGTGGAACGAAGGATGAGTTATAGCTGAGGAACCATCCCGTGCTCTCCTTGAACTTGAGCTCCAGTTGGGATTTAGTAGCATCACAGTGGGATTAGGCTCCTTTTCCTTCCTGCCGTGCTGTGAGACTGTGGAAGGACATTCTGGAGAACCAGAACAGGACCCACCTGTCCTTCCAGTGGCCAGGGAGGTGCTATCTGCCTGGTGCCTCCCAGCCGGGACACCATCCTGGCCCTTCCCCCACCACCTGCTGGGATGGCAGGTGCTGGGGGTGGGTGCCGGGCACTGAGCACAGGTTGAGAGTTACGATTTCTGGGCAGGCTCCCAGTCCAGTGCCACCAGGAGCTCTTCTGAGCACCCACCATCCCCCCAGCTCTCTGATTTCTTCCCTGCTGCTCCAGGGCGAGGAGCTCAGCGAAGCCAACGTGCGGCTCAGCCTCCTGGAAAAGAAGCTAGACAGTGCATCCAAGGACGCAGATGATCGCGTGGAGAAGATACAGACAAAGCTGGATGAAACCCAGACGCTGCTCAAAAAGAAAGAGAAGTAGGTGTGAGGTGGGGCTTCTGGTTGGTGGAGTGTCTCTGATGAGCATGGGCTGGCCCTGAGGGTTTGGGGGTTAGTGAGGGGACGTTCGTGGAGGATCCACAGAGGAACCAGCACATTTTAATCCCAGAATCCAGCCTGGTCGGTGCTGGAAGGGCCCTCTGGAGATCATCTGGTGCCATCCCCCTGCTCCAGCAGGGTCACCCAGAGCAGGGGCCCAGCATCGCAGTGTCCAGGAAGGTTTGGAATCTCTCTGGAGGAGGAGACTTCACCACCTCTCTGGGCAGCCTGGGCCAAGCTCCAGCACCCTCCCAGCAAAGAAGCTTCTCTTCCTGCTCAGATGGAACCTCCTGGGTTCCTGGAATGGTGCCAGGGACCTGGGAAAGGTCCTGTCCAAATGTTCCTGTGGTCAGGGCCGTTGTCCTAGCCTGTCCTTACCCACCTTACTGTGCTCCGTGCATCTCTTGCCATGAGCACTCTGTTGGCAGAGTGAGTGTGGACAATCAGGGAGGTGCAGGGTGGACTCTTTCTGGGCAAAACAATGGAGATTTGGGGTTCAGTGTTGGGGTTCACCTGCTGTACCACAACCTGCAGTGGAGGCTGGTGGAGCTCCAGCTCCTGGAGCAGAGGTTTTTCACTCGATGCCCAGCAGCAGCAGGATGCCCTATGAAGCTGGGGCCTCTCCTGGTCCCTCTTTCCTTGGGAGATGTGCCTGTGGCTGCACCCATGACTCTGTATGTTCTTCCCAAGGGAGTTTGAGGAGACCATGGATGCTCTTCAGGCCGATATCGACCAGCTGGAGTCAGAGAAGGTGGAGCTGAAGCAGCGCTTGAACAACCAGTCAAAGCGAACCATCGAGGGCCTGCGTGGTGCCCCTGCCTCTGGAGTCGCCTCCATAGTGTCCGGCATCGCTGGAGGTACGTGATCGGTGTCCCGGGAACACTTCCTCAACTGGTGTGGGGCATCTGCAGGCTGGAGAGGGAGATTGGGGTGTCCTCCCAGCCCCATGTTCATGAGCAGGTCATTGCCAGGAGTTCTGCCTGTGGGACAGCGTGTTGCCTCTGCTGTCCTGCAGGACGATGAGCCGGGTAGCTACGGAGCAGCCTGGGCCCCGTGCTGGTCATCTTGGTGGGTTTCTGAGCTTTTTAGCCTGACCTGGGTTGGGTGACACCTGGATGAAGCAGCTCCTGGGTGCTCCCAGCCCTTGTGGGCCACAGTTGGGGTTTGCTGGCTCCCAGCCAGCTCCTGCAGTAGCACATAGAGCTGGGGCTGCTCCTGGCATCAGGGGACAGGGCTGAGGACACAGCCACGAGTGACCAGAGCTCCTCTGGCCGTGGCTCCTCTCAGGGCTCGTTCCTCGACTTTAATTCTGCTTCTTCTTGTCTTTCCTCTGGCTCCTCTCCTTGTCCCACAGAGGAACAGCAGAGAGGTACGGATCCACACCCTGGCATGCTGGTGCTCCCCGCCTGCCCTGGCCCCCAGCAGTGCATGCTAGTGGGGGATGAGCTTCCCACGGCCCCAGGACACGGCTCGCTGCAGAAGCCAGGGGGAAGGACGTGGCTCCTGCTCTGAGGGCGCAGGGGCTGGCGGCTGGCGCACTCCAGGAAGGGAGCGAGGAGTGCAAAGCGTGCGGTGTGACTCCGCAGTGGGGAGATGGGTCCCCGGGACACCTGGAGCCCGGCACAGCCCTGGGACTGCCCAGTGCCGGGGCAGCATTGGGGCGGGTGAGGGTGTTGATGACAGCTCCCTGTGCCTGGGAGCACCCAGCAGGTGCTGCCTCCCCCCATGCTGCCAAACCCATCCCGCCCGTGCTGGGCACTGACGCCGCTGATGCTGGTGCCTGTCCACAGGTGTTGGTGCTGGCCAGGTGACGGGAGGTGGCTCAGGACCCGTCCAGGTGAAGGACTCACCACTTCTTCTCCAGCAAATTGATGCCTTGCAGCTTTCCATCAAGCACCTCAAGAACGAGAACAACCGGCTCAAGGTGAGGGGTGGGAGGTGCCTTGCCCGGTGGCGGGTCCTGATGGATTCTGACAGGTCCCAGTGGGTCCTAGTGTGCCAGACCATAGGGCTCAGACATGCCATGTGTTGGGAGATCAAGCAGGAGAAGAGGGAGGACAGGTTCGAGGGGCTTCCTGGGAGAAGAAATGAGAGTGGCCAGAGGTGGGTTGGGTTCTGGGAAGAGCTGGGAAGGACCAGGGAGGAAGGTCCAGGAGGAGGCCACTGGGAGCCAGTGGAACTGGTGGCATCACTGCCCAGCCTTCCTACTCCCTTCACTCCGGGGGCTCCAGATACTGGCTGATGCTAAAGGATGGCCTCAAAGAAGCAGGAGACTCACCTTGGGCAAGGAGTCCCGTGGGAAGGATGAGGGGTGATAGGTATGAGTCACTCCAAGCGGAGATTCCGGTTGGACACAAGAGGAAAAGGTTCACAAGGAGAACCAAGGATTGGAATGATCTCCCCAGGGAAGTGGTGGAGTCCCAGCACTGGACACTGTTGAGGGTCAGCTGGGCAGGAGCTGGGTCAGCCAGGCTAGAGCGAGAAAGGTTGGACTGGATGGTCCTTGAGGTCTCTGCCAGCCCAGGATTCCACAGCTCTCTGACACAGGCTGATTAAGGCATTTATTGATTAACAAACATGGGATGGGGCAATTGGCAAAGTGGCAAATAATCCAATTAGCTAACATCCCTAATTCAGATGTGTAATTACGCAGATGATTATGCACAATGGTGAAGCTGCTGGTGACAGGCTGTGGTTTGATACCTTTTATTTTTTTTCTGTATGGACTCTTCTTTTTGCTGCCTTTCCACCAAAGATGCTCAGTTCCTCCCAAATAAATCCCCTGTCCCTAACAACCTTCTCCCCATGGGTGCCAGGGAGCGCAGATGAAGATGGAGCTGGCCAGCTTGACACCTCTGCAGGTGCCCAAGGTGTCCCTCCCCAAGAACCGGCAGGGAGAAGGTCTGGCCACGCAGAGCCTGTACCGCAAGACAAGCCAGCTCCTGGAGACCCTCTACCAGATGAGCGCCAACACCAAGGTCCTGGACATGAAGCAGACTAAGTCAGGTGGGTCCTGCATATGGGGCTGGGCACTGGGGAGGCTGCCCCTGGAAGCCTGGGATCAGTTTGGGGGCCCTCCGTCCCAGAAGGACCTTGAGTGGCTCGAGTGTGGCCAGAGAAGTGCAACCAAACCAGTTCTGGGATTCCACGAGGGGAGCAGGGAGGGGTCACAGGCAGGTACAAGCCTGAGGGAGCTTGGCCCACAGTCTGTGAACCCCCCTCCACATCTTCCCTCGGTCCTGGGGAGGTTCTGGCTCCTCCTTCCCCACCACCCAGTGCCTGAGCCCCTGACCCCTTCTCTGGAGAGATTCCGAACCCGCCTGCACACTGCGCTGCTGGGCCCTCTGCTCTGGAGGACCCTGCTGGAGCAGGGGGGAGGGGGCACCAGACGAGTTCCAGTTACCCCCTCCCAACCCAAAACCACGGGGCACTGGTGCTTGGCCGCTCCAGCAGGACACCTGCATCTCTCCACCTGTCTCCTGCAGCGCGGAGCTCGTCGGCGCGGATGCTGGAGCAGATGGCCCGGCTCTGCTCCCTCCAAAACACCATCGACACCCTGAGGGTATGGCAGGAGCCTCCCTGGCTGCGGATGGGAGGGTGGGGGTCCCGGGGCGCCCCACGCCCAGGGTGGCATTGTGAAGGCACCTCCCGCTGCGGCGGTGAGGGGCGAAGGGCTGCCCCCTCCCAGAACAGAGCCGGGGTTGTCCCATCTGGTTTGTCCCTGGGGATGTGGGGTGGGCTCGGGACTAGGAAAGGGTCTCAGTGGGGCAGCAAAGGGGTCTGTGGGGCAGTGGGTGTCTCGGTGAGGGTCTCAGTGGGGCAGGACCACCGGTGGGGCAGCAGCAGGGTGCCGGCCCGTGACCTTGTAGCGTCCGTCTCCCCCCTCCCCAGGATGACACACTGCGGGAGGCAGTTCAGCAGCAGCTGGGCGCCGGCGTCCCCACCAGCTTCGGCAGCTTCCCTTCCTCCTCCTTCCTCAAGGTGAGACCCTCTCCCCGGAGCCTTTCCTCCTCCATCCCAGAGGCCCCGGACTCGTCCCCTGGGGACCCCGCGGGGCCACCTCTGTGTGAGCAGAGGGGCCAACGGGGACTGGGGGGCCCCGGGGGCCGCTGTACCCCCATTGTCGTTGTCCACCCCCGACCGGCCGCCGTGCCTCCGTTGCAGGCCAAGCGGGAGCAGGAGGCGGGCCTGGCGCGCTACGGCCGGGTCAC
>VWZK01000006.1:24085-50037 GCA_013396935.1 Baryphthengus martii | reverse complement strand
TATGGCCGGGCTCAACCCCGCCCCCCCCGGTAACCGGTGCCCCGTGCAGGTGCTGCTGCACGTGCTGTTCGAGCACGCGGCCGGGTACGCGCTGTTCGCCGTGCGCGAGGCGGAGGAGATCAGCCTGGCGCTACCGCAGGTACCGGGGAGCCGCGCGGGGAGGATCCGATGCCGAGGAGCGGGTCTGTCCGATGCCAGGGCGGGGAATGCATCTCTCCGGTACCGGGAGTGGGCTGGTCTGGTGCTGGGAGATAATCTCGGACTGGGAGGTGAGGAGCGATCCGAGGACGGGGAGGTGACGGTGGGGAGGCTGGTCTGGTGCCGCGGAGAGCGGGGCTTTCCGGTCTAGGGGAGCCTAATCCGGTGCCAGGCGGGAGGGGATCTGGTCCGTCCTGTACCGGGCATCCTATTCCGGTGCCTGGGGAGGGCGCATTCCGTGGTGCTGCCGACACCGAGGAGTGGCCGTTCCCTGCTTATGGCCCCCGGGACCCCTCTCCGGTGCTCCCGGGGCCTGACCGCTGCCCCGCAGGTGGAGGAGAGCGTCCTGACCATCGGCAAGTTCCACAACATGGTGAAGCTGGTGGCCTTCGCCCCCTTCCGCTCGGCTCAGAGCGCCCTGGAGAACATCAACGCCGTGTCCGAGGGTAGGCACTGGGAATCCCCCCTCCGACTTGGGTGGGCACTGGGGAACTCCCTGGGAGGAACCCCACTGAGCCACTCCGTGCCCTGCCGCAGGGATCCTCCACGAGGACCTGAGGCTCCTCTTGGAGACCTCGATGCCGGCCAAGAAGAAGAAGGCGCTGCTGGGAGTGGCTGATACCAAGATCGGTGCCGCCATCCTGGAGGAGCTGGGCTACCAGTGCCAGACTGGCGGGGTGGTGGCCGAGATCCTGCGGGGTGAGTCCAGAACGGAGGGAGAGGGGTGAGGGACACTCAGGGAAGGGGGTGCTTCCCGAGCTGGGAGTGCTCCCAGGGTGACGGTGAGGTTGTGGTGCAGGGATCCGGCTGCACTTCCACGCCCTGGTGAAGGGGCTGACGGCCCAGTCGGCTTCCAAGGCCCAGCTGGGACTGGGACACAGCTACTCGCGGGCCAAGGTCAAGTTCAACGTCAACCGCGTGGACAACATGATCATCCAGTCTGTCAGTCTCCTGGATCAGCTGGATAAGGACATCAACACCTTCTCCATGCGTGTGCGGTGAGGCCACTGGGAGGGGGGGCAGCGCCGGGTGGTCTCCCCACGCTTACCGCAGGCAGCAGCTGCTCCAGCTGCCTGTACAGACCGGGGAGGGACAGCAACACCCCTGCTTGCTCCGGCCGGCAACAGTGCCTTGGCCACAGCGTGACCGGGGGGTACATGAGGAATCAGCCTCAAGTTGCCCCAGGGGAGGTTCACATTGGACATGAGGAGAAACGCCTTCTTCAGGCTGCCCAGGGCAGGGGTGGAGTCCCCATCCCTGGAGGGGTTTCCAAGCCAGGAGCTATGGTGCTGAGGGACAGGGGTTAGTGGTGCCCTGGCAGTGCTGGGGCAACGCTGGGACTCCAGGAGCTCCAAGGTCTCTCCCAACTCAACAACTCTGTGATTCTTTGGCAGCGAGTGGTATGGATACCACTTCCCCGAGCTGATCAAGATTGTCCCTGAGAACTACACCTACTGCCGGCTGGCCAAGTTCATTGGGAACCGCAAGGAGCTGAGCGAGGAGAGCTTGGAGGGGCTGGAGGAGATTGTCATGGATGGCGCCAAGGCCCAGGCCATCCTGGAGGCCTCACGTTCTTCCATGGGTGAGTGGTGGTGGAAGCTCAGTGGGGGTTGACAATTCCTGGAGGTCTCCTCCTCTGTGAGTGAGCAGTGGTGGCTCACCAGAGCCGGAGAAGGGGTTGAGGGGCCTTGTCCCCCATGCTTCCAGGAGGTGCCACTCAGCCCCTGCCGCCCCCCTCTCCAGGGATGGACGTTTCCCCACTGGATCTCATCAACATCGAGAGCTTTTCCAGCCGTGTCATCTCGCTCTCTGAGTACCGCAAGGGCCTGCAGGAGTATCTGCGCTCCAAGATGAGCCAGGTGGCTCCCAGCCTCTCGGCCCTCATCGGTGAGGTGGTGAGTGCTGGTGGGCACCTCTGGGTGCCGGTGGATGGATTTGGGGCACCGGTGGGCGGTTTTGGAGAGCCGGTGGGTGGATTTGGGGCGTGTGGGTTTGGGGTGCCAGTGGGCACACTTTGGTCTGCCCCAGGCTATGGAGATGATGTCAGAGTGAATCTGTCAATCCACTGACCTCTTCTGCTGACACCTCACTGCTGATCCCAGCCTGGGGGGGCTGCGGGGGGCTGGAGCCAGGTTCCGGGTGGTGGGAACGGCCGTGAGCCCTCAATCTCACCCTCATCACCTTCCTTCCCTTCCCTCAGGTGGGCGCCCGCCTCATCTCCCACGCCGGCAGCCTGACCAACCTGGCCAAGTACCCGGCTTCGACGGTGCAGATCCTGGGGGCCGAGAAAGCCCTTTTCAGGTACCCCTGCGGGGTGGTTGCGGTGATGGCAGGTCCCTGGGCCGCCGGCTGCGACGCACCAGGGCCCCTCAGCTGTGGGTGACCGGCCGGCCCCAGTCTCTGAGCGACCACCGTGGGGGGAGCTTTTGTGTCTTACCCCAAGGAGCCTTGAGGGTGCCCAACGGTGGGGCAGTGCCCCGGGCACCCCTCAAGGTTAGCAGCCCTGGGGGGGGATGTGTGGGACAGGGGGCTCAGGATGTGCTGGCTGATGATCTTGGGCTCCAAGGAGAAACTTGAGGTGCCGGAGCATGGCCGGAGAAGAGCAACGGAGCTGGGGAAGGATCTGGAGCAGGAGTCTGGGGAGGAGCAGCTGAGGGAGCTGGGCTTGTTCAGCCTGGAGAAAAGGAGGCTCAGGGGAGACCTGGCTCTCTACAAATCCCTGACAAGAGAGTGGGCTGAGGTGAGGGGTGAGATCTCATCTCCCCAAGTGATGGGAAAATAGGAACCAGCCTCAAGTTGCCCCAGGGGAGGTTTAGGTTGGGTCTGAGGAACAATTTCTTCCCCTCCAGGATTGTCCAGGCCTGGCCCAGGCTGCCCAGGGCAGGGGTGGAGTCCCCAACCCTGGAGGGGTTTCCAAGCCCTGGAGCTGTGGTGCTGAGGGACAGGGGTTAGTGGTGCCCTGGCAGAGATGGGGCAGCGCTGGGACTCTGGGAGCTTTAATTCCATGACTCCATCCTGTGATGCTCCTAGTGGGGGAGGGTGGACCCTGCTCCAGATGTGTCCACTGCCCCCCCACTTTGACAGCCTCACTGGCCACTTCCAGGGCCCTGAAGACTCGTGGGAACACTCCCAAGTACGGGCTCATTTTCCACTCCACCTTCATTGGGCGAGCGGCAGCCAAGAACAAGGGGCGCATCTCCCGCTACCTGGCCAACAAGTGCACCATCGCCTCCCGCATCGACTGCTTCTCTGGTGGGCAGGGAGACAGGACAGGGTGGGAACAGGGATGGGCACAAAGCCCCCTGGGCAGGCTCTGCAATGATGGGAACATTTTTCGTCAACAGCATCTCACTGTGTGAATGGTGACTCCTCTGGACTGAGCAGAGCCGGGGGGTGGGTGCTGAGGGGGTGCAGGGTTGGGTGATGGCTGCTGAGCTCCCCCTTCTTCTCTCCTCAGAAGTCCCCACCAGCGTGTTCGGGGACAAGCTGCGGGAGCAGGTGGAGGAGCGCTTGGCCTTCTACGAGACTGGGGAACCCCCCCGCAAGAACCTGGAGGTGATGAAGGAGGCGGTAGTGGAGGTGAGGCTGCGTGGGGGTGGGGTGCGGGCAGGGCTCCCACCGGCCCAAGCCCTGTCGGAGGTGATGTCACCTTCCCCTCCTGATTGCCTGTGGAGGCTCTAAAAGACTGATTTAATGAGGCTGATCCGACCAGGGCTGTGGGCGGTGGGGGAAGGGGGATGGGAACCCCCCACCCTGAGCTGCTTGGTTCCTTTGCCAGGCCAGCGAGGTGGTGGCTGAGGTCAGGAGGAGGCAGGAGAAGAAGGAGAAGAAGAAGAAAAAGCGGGACAAGCGGCGGCTGGAGGCTCTGGCTGCGGCCACAGAGCAGGAGGAGAACTCGGTGCTGGAGCCAGAGGTGAGGCGAGGGCTGCTGGGTGGGGCTGCTGGGTTTTCCGTGGGTTGTTCCTCACCCATTTGCCCCACAGACAGACCAGTGTGAGGTGTAGGATAGTGCCCAGCCGAGAGGGCCCCTCCTGACACTGGGGTTCTTCTCAGGAGAATGACATGGAGCCCAAGAAGAAAAAGAAGAAGAAGCAGGAGGCGGAGGCTGGCTCAGAGCTGGAGCCAGAGCCTGAGCAGAACGGGCTGGAGGAAGAGCTCCCCGTGCCCAAGAAGAAAAGGAAACTGCTGGTGGAGGCTGCCCAGGAGGAGGAGGAGGAAGAGAAGAAGAAAAAGAAGAAGAAGAAGGAGAGGGCTAGGGACTTGGAGGAGGACTAGGGGCAGTGCAGAGCTGGAGCAGGGCCGTGCTCTAGCCGCACACTCAGGACTGGCGCCAGGTCAGCGGGATGTGGTGGCCCTGGAGCTCGGCAGGGCCTCGCCATAGCGTGGTCACATCCAGCCCGTGTTGTCACCTCATGGTCGGGCTGGGGGCAGCGCTGGACCGCCCCCTGCAGCTACTTCCCGTGGGCTCCATCCATCATGGGGCTGCAGAACCAGAACCTGCTCAGTGTGATCCTCAATAAAGGGCTGAGCTTGGGGCTGACCCTTTCCTGCCTGCTTTGGAGGAGTGGGGGGGCCTGATGCAGGTGGACCTGGTGTCCCCAATGTCCCCCCTCCTCCTGCGGCCATTCCAGGGAGGGACCAGACGACATCGGAGCAGCTGGAGCTCTCCCTGTAGCCCCCATCCTGCTGCAGAAGTCACTTTATTGGGGAGAAGCAATATATTACCGGCTGGGTGGGCATGGGGCCCGCAGGGCCCTAGACATCCAGGGCGGTTATCACGGCTTGGGTAAAATCCATGGATGTGGCGTAGCCCCCCATGTCGGCCGTGCGCACCTGCAAGGAGAGGGCAGTGTTAGGGGGGTAAAGGGGGTGCTGCAGGTGTAGGATTGGGCCCCTCGGGTTCTTGGGGGAGTGTCCCTGAGGAGGGGCAATGGGCCTTGTGCCCACTCAGGAGGCACTGGCCACCCTGGGCTTTGGGACATCCCCTGTGTCTGGAGGTCAGGGGGTGTGCAAGAGACGCGGGCAGTTCTGGTTGGGAGGGACCTTTGGGATTTTGGAGTTCCGGTGTTGCCCCAGGCCTGACAGGACACCACTAACCCCTATCCTTCAGGACCACATCTCCATGGTTTGGAAATCCCTTCAGGGATGGGGACTCCCCCGCTGCCCTGGGCAGCCTGGGACAGGTGTGGACAACCCTGGAGGGGAAGAAATTGTTCCTCAGCTCCAACCTAAACCTCCCCTGGGGCAACTTGAGGCTGGTTTCGCAAGTGGTGGTGGTTGTGTCTGGTTCCAGTACACCCAAGGAGTCCCCACCACAGAAGAATCCGAGGCTAGTTTAGGTGGGAAAGGACCTTTCAAGGTCATCTAGTCCAACTCCCCTGCCGGGAGCAGGGACATCTGCAACTAGAGAAGGTTGCTCAGAGCCCTGGCCAACCTCCCCTGGAATGGGTCCAGGGATGGGGCAGCAGCCACCACTCGGGGCAACCTGGGCCAGGGTCTCACCACCCTCAGCAGCAACACTTCCTCCCTTCTCTCTGCTCTCCCTCTTGTAGTTTCAAACCATCCCTCCCTTGTCCTGTCCCACCAGGCCCTGCTCCAAAGTCCCTCCTCATCTTCCTGACAGGCCCCGAGAGGCCCCCAGAAGGTCTCCCTGGAGCCTTCTTTTCTCCAGCCTCAGCCGCTCCGAGCTGCCCAGCCCAGCTCCTGCTCCCAGTCAGGCTTCGCTGGGTATAGAGCCCGTGTAGCTCCCTGGTGAAGCCGCTCCCTGGGGTCCCCAGCAGGATGGGTGCTGAGCCTGGTGCTCGCTGCCAGCTCAGCTTCCACTCCTGGACAAGCACCTCTGTTCAGCCATCACCCTACCCCTGTCTCCCAGGCATGGGCAGAACCGGGTAGGGCACAGCACCATGGGGGGGAGTTTTGGAGGGAGCTTTGGACCCTTTATTCGCCATCAGCAGGTCACAGCACAGCGTTAGACACACAGTGCCCGGCCCCCGGCCCACCAAGAGATGCCACGGTCCCCCAAGAACTGCCGCGGTCCTACCACACAAAGTTCCATGGGCCCACCAAAAGCTGCCACAGTCCCAAGAGCTTCTGTGGCCACACCAAGTGCCTTCGGCGGCTGGTCCCAGCCCCAGGAGAAGCCCCGTGGGGGCTCCCACCACTGGGTAATGCCCTCGAGGTGCGCCCCCACTGGGGGGGGGCGGGGCTCTGCTTCGAAACGTGTCCTCCCTGGGTCCCACGGTGGGGGCCTTCATGCTCTCCTGGCTGTGAGGCCTCAGCCCCTGGTCCTAGTTACTGCTAAAGCTGCTGTGGGGAGAAGTTTCCTACAGAAACTGGTCCCCAGGAGCTGCCCCGGTGTCTCCCCTCCCGTCACCCCAAATGCTGCCTGGGGGAGGGGGGGGGCTCTGGGGACCCTCGCTCCCTCCTGCAGAGCCTGCTGGGGTGACTGCGGGTGGTTACTGGGCTGGCCAGGGAAAGGGTCATCCTCCTCCTGTTCTGGGTTTGTGGGGGACAGGCTGAGGTACTGAGCTGCACTCTGGGCACGGTGAGGTCCCCAGGGCGGGGGGTGGGGGTGTCTTAGGCCCCATAGTGGGGGTGCAGGTGGTCAATCACAGACTTCACGAAGTCAGAAGTGGTGGAGTAACCGCCCAGGTCCCGCGTCCGGACCTAAAAATCCAACACAGGGAAGGGGAGAAACAGGGGAGAGAGGTGACGGTGAACGGGGGAGTGCAGGGGTGAGCCCTCCGCGGCTGGCACGGCAGCCCTGGCACCCAGCACCCGGGACTGCGGCTACAGCTGCACGTGCCAGGCGCGGAGCTGAGTGGGGGGTGGGAGGCTGGAGACTCGCACTCGGTCGGCAGGGAGGGCGCAGAGGAGCTCGCTACCACCCACGCACTCGGCTACAGGCGCCACCGACACTCGCACGGCTGCAGGCGCCACTGACACTCATACAGCTGGAGGCACCACCATCATTTGCAGAGCTGCAGGCGCTGTCAACACTAACACAGCTACGGCCACCACACAGCTAGGGACACCACAGTCACACAGCTACAGGCTCGCGCTGCCACAAACACGCACAGCTACAGGCGCCACGCGACTACGGACACCACAAACAGTCACAAAACTATGACCAACCACTAGCGCTCACAGCTACAGCCACCATGAACACGCACACACACACACAGCTACAGGCCCCACAAACACTCACAGAACTATGACCGCCATGAACAGTCAGAGCTACAGCCATTATGAACAGTCACACCGCTAAAGCCACACCAACGCTCACCTTCCCGCCTTTGATCACCTTCTTCACCGCATCCGCAATCAGATTGGAGTGGAATTCCAAACTGGGAGAGGAGGAGCTGTGGGTCAGTCCCTCTGGCCCGGCCCGGGCATCGTTGCTCACCCCAACACCCCTCCAACACCCTCCCGCCACGTGAGAGGCACCTACTTGAGGTGCCGCAGCATGTTGGAGGCCGAGAGCAGCATGGCGGTGGGGTTAGCGATGTTCCTGCCCACGGCCTGGGCGAAGGGGTGCCGGGCGCCCTGCGGGATGGAGGACGAGCCGCGGTGATGGTGACATCCCACAAACCGCCCCGCCTCGATGAGCCCAGGGTGGGGAGCTCTCCCTCCTCACCATCTCGAAGACGGCGTACTCGGCACTGTAGCTCTCGCCGGGCACCACGCCGGCACCACCCACCAGCCCAGCTGCCAGGTTGTCCACGATGTTGCCGTAGAGGTTGGGCATGACCAAGACGTCAAACTGGTAGGGGTTCTGCACCAGCTGGGTGGGGGAAAGCAGGAGCACATCAGGGCCTGAGTGCCTGGCCCGGACTGGGGGCAGCGCCACGGGACAGGGCAAGGTGTGGAGCAGTAGAACCCTCTGTGTGCCAAACATCCCCAAACTGGGCTCAAATGACAACTGGGAGATGCCCGAACAGCTCAGGAGCCCCAGAGCTTGCATCACCTGGCAGAGGTCAGCAAGCCCAAAGGGTACACAGTTGCCCCAGGGGAGGTTCAAGTAGGAGATAAGGAGTAATTTCTTCCCCTCCAGGTTTGTCCAGGACAGCCCCAGGCTGCCCAGGGCAGGGGTGGAGTCCCCATTCCTGGAGGGGTTTCCAAGGTGTGATGTGGTGCTGAGGGACAGGGGTTAGTGGTGCCCTGGTAGTGCTGGGACAGTGCTGTGACTCCAGGATCCCAAAAGTCTCTCCCAACCCAAAACGATTCCCTGATTCTGTGATTCTCAAGGTCTCCGCCACCTCCAGCTCTGAGGTTCCAGAGCTCTGGGGCTCAGCCCAGCAGGCCCAGCAGCAGGGAGCGGGGCACATGCCCCTGCCCAGCTCTCACCTGCATGCAGCAGTTGTCGATGATCATGGTGTCGAATTTGATCTTGGGGTACAGCTCTGCCACCTCCTCACAGCAGCGCAGGAAGAGCCCGTCGCCCAGTTTCCTGCCAGAGAAGCAGCCCATGGGAGGCTCTGCAGCAGGGCAGAGAACTCCTCCCAGCACCAGAGGACTCAGCCCCAGAGCTCCCCACATGCACCAGAGTGGGAACTGGGGCAGGGAGAGCAGTGAGCAATCAGCTTTTGGGGCTGGAGCTGCTGACCTTTCTCAGGTGACCGCCCCCAGGATGCTGCTGTCAGATCTCATGCTGGGGACAGGAGAGAGCCAGCACCAGTGCCAGGGACAGCATGCGGATCCCCCAGAGCTGCGCTGCCACCCAGAGAGACCTGCACAGGCTGCAGAGCTGGGTGGAGGAACCTCCTCAGGTTCACCCAGGGCAAGTGTCAGGTCCTGCACTTGGGAAGGAATAAGCCCCTGTCCCAGCATACGGGGGAGGGAACCTGCTGGGAATCAGCTCCATGGAGAAGAGGCTGCGAGTGCTCGGGGACAAGGTGCCCACGAGCCAGCAACGGGCCCTCAGGGCCAGGAAGGTCTCCTGGGGGGCCTGGGGGCAGGGTGAGTGGGGGGATCCTGCCCCAAGGAGGCCACCTTGGGAGTGCTGGGTCCAGTGTTGGGCTCCCCAGTTCCAGAGACCAGGAGCTACTGGAGAGTCTTGAGGGGCCTGGAGCATCTGTGTGGCCAGGAAAGGCTGAGAGCCCTGGGGCTGTTCAGCTGGAGAAGAGCAGCCCCAGAGGGGATCTGATCAATGCTGAGCAAGAGCTCAAGAGCCCCCAGGGGGCAAAGTGCAGAGGCCCCCACAGCCCCTCCCCAGCAGCACTCACATAATGTTGGCTTTGTGCACGGCCGTGACCTTGGAGCGCCCTTTCTTGGTGGCGTAGTCAAAGGCGAACTTGGCGATGCGCTGGGACTTGGCTCGGGTGATGATCTTCAGGCACTCGATGACGCCCTTTGCGCTCTGGGCAGGGATTGCAGCAGGAGGAGAGGTCGCAGGCGCTGCGCAGCCCAGAGCCCACCCCTACACCCCAGCCCATCGCCCGCCCGACTGAGAGGGAGATGAGGTGGCTCTGCCTGGCACAGGATCCACCCCCCAGAGGGGACAGGCTGGGAGAGCTGGGCTTGTTCAGCCTGCAGAAGAGAAGGCTCTGGGGAGACCTTCTGGGGGCATTTCAGGGCTTCAAGGGGCCTGTCAGAAAGATGAGGAGGGACTTTTGAGCAGGGCCTGGTGGGACAGGACAAGGGAGGGATGGTTTGAAACTACAAGAGGGAGATCTAGAGCAGAGAGAAGGGAGGAATTGTTGCTGCTGAGGGTGGTGAGACCCTGGCCCAGGTTGCCCCGAGTGGTGGCTGCTGCCCCATCCCTGGAACCATTCCAGGGGAAGTTGGCTGGGGCTCTGAGCAACCTGCTCTAGTTGCAGGTGTCCCTGCTCCCGGCAGGGGAGTTGGACCAGATGATCTTAAAAGGTCCCTTCCCACAGAAACCGTTCCACGATTCTAAGAGGTACCTTTCCCCTCATGTCCCTTTTCTCTGGCGTCACTCCTCCTGCAGTCCACCCCCATCCCACTGCCCCTGTGAATCCCCGTCACTAAGCACTCTCCCAGTTCTACCACTCAGCACATCGCTCCTGCTCCAGCCATCTCCTCAGTGGCACCCAACAGCTCCGTTTTGGAAGCCCAGCAGCAGGACCAGCCTGGGGCTGGGGAGGCTCCACACCTCATGCTCCAGCGAGCTGTACTCGCCCTCCGTCTGCTCCCGGATGATCACCAGGTCCAGGTTGTTGTGCCGCGTTTTGTAGCCGGGCAAGCTCTTCACGTGGACCACGTTGGCAAACAGGTCCAGCTTGCGCCTGGAGAGGAGCGGAGCGGAGTCAGCCCTTCCTGGTGGCTATTTCTGGGGCAGTGACTGGGCTCTGCCAGTGCTGCAGGGGGACAGCTGGGGATGGTGTGAACAGATCAGCACCTCCGGCAACCCCTTCCCACAGCCGTCTGTCTGTCTGTCTATCCATCCATCTATCAGTCTGTCTGTCTATCCATCTATCCATCCGTCTGTCTGTCCACCCATCTGTCTGTCTCTTTATCTATGTCTCTTTATCCATCTGTCTATCCATCTATCCATCTGTCTGTTTATGTATCTACCTGTCTGTCCATCTCTTTATCTGTCCGTCTATTTATTTATCCACCTATCCGTCTATCTATCCACCTATCCATCTGTCTGTCTGTTTATCTGTCCGTCTATCTGTCTGCCTATCCATTTATCCATCCACCCCTCCATCCACCGTTCTCCTTGTGGCCTAGGCTGGTGATCAGGTAGATCAGGAGGTTTAGGTTGGAGCTGAGGGACAATCTCTTCCCCTCCAGGGTTGTCCAGGCCTGGCCCAGGCTGCCCAGGGCAAGGGTGGAGTCCCCATCCCTGGGGAGGTTTCCAAGCTGTGGAGATGTGGTGCTGAGGGACAGGGTTTAGTGGTGTCCTGGCAGTGCTGGGACTTCATGATTTTAAAGGTCTCTCCCAATCCAAACTGCAGCGTGGGCAGCACAAGGAGGGGGGATCCTGCCCTTCTGCTCCCAGGGCTCTGGGGAGATCCCCCTGCAGCACTGGGTCCAGCTCTGGAGTCCTCAGCACAGGAGAGACAGGGACCTGTTGGAGCGGGGCCAGAGGAGCCCCAGCAATGCTGGGAGGGCTGGAACCCTCTGCTGGGAGGCCAGGCTGGGAGAGTTGGGCTTGTTCAGCCTGGAGAAGAGAAGGCTCCAGAGAGACTTTCTGGGGGCCTTTCAGGGAGAATTCAAGGGGCCTGTCAGAAAGATGGGAACAGACTTTTGAGCAGGGCCTGTTGGGACAGGACGAGGGGGGATAGTTTGAAACAAAAGGGAGATTTAGAGAAGAGAGAAGGGAGAAATTGTTGCTGCTGAGACCCTGTCTCAGGTTGCCCTGAGAGGTGGTCGTTGCCCCATCCCCAGCATCATTCCAGGCAAGGCTGGCCGAGCTCACCTGAGCCTCATGTCGTAAGAAGCCAACTCTCCCTTGTACTCCATGGGGGTGTGGATCTTCCCTGTGGGACAAGGTTGAGCAGAAGTTAGAACACAGAGGAAGCAGCTCAAGGACAGCACGTTTCCTCCTCCAGGGCCCACCCCCCAAAATTTCTGCCCTCCAAAAGCACCTGTTGGTGTCTGAGCTGAGGGAACGTTTCCTGGGGCTGCATGCAGAGCCCTTCCACCCCCCATCCAGATCCCTCCGGCCAGTCGATACCTATAAGGGCCACTTTGCTTTCCTTCATGGAGTCAACCACCTGGTCCAGCTTCTCTTCAGAGGCTGTGTTCTGCACCTCGCTCAGGTGATGCTCATCAAAAACCACGGGCACGCTGGCAGCCTGCCGGGAATTGCACCGAGGACAGTGTCAGGACAGAGCTGGGGACAGCGAGGTCAGGGGGAGGCTCAGCAGGGACATGCTGTAGGAAGAGGCTGAGGGAACAGGGGCTGGTGACGCTGCCCTGTCCCACCCCTCTGAGCCCACAGAACCTTGGAGCTAGGGAACCATTTGGATTGGGAGAGACCTTTGGAATCACAGAGTCTCAGCATTGCCACATCCCTGCCAGGGTACCACTAACCCCTGTCCCTCAGCACCACAGCTCCACAGCTTGGAAACCCCTCCAGGGATCATGGGGACTCCCCCCCTGCCCTGGGCAGCCTGGGCCAGGCCTGGACAACCCCGGAGGGGAAGAAATTGTTCCTCAGCTCCAACCTAAACCTCCTGATCCACCAGCAGAGACAAACAGGCTGGTCCTGGAGGGTCTCTGGCTCTGCAGCCCCTTGTCCCAGCTCTGCAGCCACAGTTCCCATCCCCCCAGTTCCTCCCTCACAGACCCCCAGGGGGCCAGAGCCAGTACCTTGAAGATCTCCTTGACAGCGTGCATGAGTTCTGGGCCCACACCATCCCCAGGCAGCATGGTCACCTGGAACGTGCTCTCCGACTGGGTACTTTCTGACTGTACAGAGAGCAAAGGGGAGTCAGCCACCCCCCCTCAGCAGGACCCCAGCCTGTAGGCGGCACCGGGGAGGGGCAGGTGAGGTCCCCACACCCAGAGTAGGGTATAATGAGGACAAGTTCCTGAGCTATATCTGGCAGAGCTCCCGCTCCGGTGCTGCTGCCAACACCCTGCGCACAGGGACACTTGATACCCAGGGTGCCCTGCAACCAAAGCTCTGTTCCTGGAATGGCCTTTCCAGGTACAACTCTCCTTCTGTACAGCAGAAGTCCCCCTGGCTGGGAGCTCAGGGCACAATCTCCCGTTATTAACATTCCCTCTCTTCTCTTTGCCACCCTCAGGATCTCTCGGAGCCTCGTAGTCCTGCTGCATTCCCTGGCCTGCAGCTTTGCATCGATTGTACTTTTTTTGGTTTTCTGCCTGTCCTGAGCACAAAATCATCCTCAAAACTAATTCCCACGACATGTTCCACCCGGAATCCAGTGCCACTCGCTTCCCCGCATCCTACTCCGACCCAGGCCTCTCTCTAATCCCCAGTAATTCCAGGCGCAGAGTGGACCTCCAGACGCAGAGCTCACAGAACCACCCCCCGGCACCGGCCAGGGGGCACAGACAAGAATTTCCCACTAAACTAAACGATTTAACGGGATAAAAAAGGGAGAGAAGGAGCAGCAAGGCCAAGGGTACTCGGGAAAGGGCCGGAGGGAGGCACGGCATGGGCGAGCAATAAGCAGGGGAAGACAAAATGGAAGGGGGAGCATAGAAATTAAGATGGAAAAGCATTTTCTTTGTATTTGCAGTATCTCAGAACTGAGCTGGAGGGTAGGGAACCTCCCCCACCGCCCTGCAGCCGGCACTTGGCCAGAGGGACCCCGCGGCACAGGGCCGGGCTCAAGGTCAAAAGCACAGCTCCGGCGCTGAGCGGAGCCCTTCCCTTTGGGATCACAATCCACCTCACTCAGGCTTGGGTATGTGGCCGGATAACGCGCTGCCTGACAGCCAGACAAGCTCTGAGCGGAGCCGGCCCGGGAGGTCTTCCCCTGCTCCCCGCCCCCACCAAACCAGGGGCTGACCGCGCCCAGGGCAGGCCCCGCTCTCACCTTGGCCCGCGGGAGTTGCGGGAGGGCGGCGGAGGAATGAAGGCCCCTCCACATCCCAAGGTTCTGGATGCGCAGGAGGCCCTGGAGTGGAGGCGGTGGAAGGTGAGACCTACCCCCGCCCTGGGCAGGCTCCCCCCACCTCCAAATCCTGATTGACCCCTTAGCTTGGGCTGACACCNGGTACGCGGGAGGTACGCGGGAGGTACGCGCCAGGCACCGCCCCCCAAGCCCCTCGACACATCCCCGGGCCAGCTCGAGGCCGGTTCCTGTGTCCTGGCTCTTGTTCCTTGGGAGCAGAGTCCGACCTCCCGGCTCCACCCTCCTGTCAGGGAGTGGTGGAGAGCCAGAAGGTCTCCCCTGAGCCTCCTTTTCTCCAGGCTGAACAAGCCCACCTCCCTCAGCTGCTCCTCCCCGGNACACCCCATCTCCGGATGACCCCCCCGGGCCCGATCTGCATCAGCCCCTCCCATCCTGAACAAACCCTCAAGCAGAACCCAAACTTCCCATCCAGTCCGACTGCCCCAAGNCCAGCCCCTCAAGGTCCCTCCAGGAGGGAGGGGCGCAAAACTGACCCCAGGATACGAGGGGTGGCCTCTCCCATGCCCATTTCAGGGGGATGATCCCTACCTTGGCCCTGCTGGTCACCCCCGTGCTGACACAGGCAGGATAGTGGTGGCATCTTGGCCACCTGGGCACCTTCTGGTTCATCTCCAAGCAGCTGTCGACCAACCCCCGCCAGGGCCTTTCCCCCTGCTCTGTCCCAGCCTGGAGCAGTGCAGGGTGACCCAAGGGCAGGACCCAGCCTTTCACATCCAGAGCCAGGACATCAAGTTCTCCTCTTTATTGAATAAGAAGGAAGAGAGGTCCACATGGGAAGAGGGTTGGGGATCCCACTGCCATGTTTCACAGCCTTGTAGGAGCGGGACACCAACAGGGTGACTTTGGTCTTCTGCCCCCTGCCCTCATCCCCCAGCACAGGAGCAGGATAGGAGGGGTTGGGACAGGGGGCCAGGGCAGGCCCCCCCCCCGCTGTTGGTCACTTCTTCAGGAGCTGGGCCCGGACCCGATTCAGCTTCTCGGCCACGGCAGCATCAGTGCCAGGGCCACACTTGGACAGGACGAAGTTCATCTCGGCCTCGCTCTTGTGCTCGATGGCGGCCTCAGCTGCCTGCTCCAGGTCCCTGCAGCACAAGGAGGAGCTGGGGGCAGCACCAGACGGGGACGACAGCAGTGCCACTGGTCCCCCCCTCTCCTGGAGGCACCAGCCCCAGCAAGGGCAGGGCCACCCGTGCAGCCCTTGTTGGCTATAGAGGATGAGGACCCCCATGCTCCTGGGGAGTCTTATCTACTCCCTGTTCCTCAAGCCCCCCAAATTCCCAGGAAGTAGCTGCTCTTGCAGGTCTCATTGACACCTGTGCCCCACAAGTCCTCAGGAAGCAGCTGCTTCTGGGGGTCTCATCCACCCCTGAATCTCCTAGAGCCTGCCAAGTCCCCAGGAACCAGCTGCTCTTAAGAGATCTCATCCAGCCCTGGTTCCTCCTGAGCCCCCTGAACCCCCAAGCCCCCAGTCATGCTGGATCCCATGCCTTCCAACCCTATCTCATGCACCCTCAGCTGTCCCACCCTCCAGCAGGACTCACCCCACCAGGACGAAGGCCTTGACACGCTGCTCGGGGGTGACGCGGGGCGCATACTTCTTGGCCTCATACCGGTTGTGGTGCCTCACTGAGATCTCCACGAAAGGCTGGAGAGGAAAAGGGGAGAGGGGCAGAAGGCACAGGGCGGGCAGAAGGCAGGGTACCCCCCTCCCCAGCTTCGGCCCTTGCGCCACAGCCACCCCTGGGCACCTTCTTCCAGCCCTTACCAAGTAGCCGATGGGCGACTTCTTGCTCTTGGAGAACTTCTCCATCTCCTCCCAGTCACCACGGGTGGCCAGGGCACTGATCTTCAGCCACCAGTACCTGGGGACCCAGTCTGAGCTAACACCTGGAGCTGTCAGCACCCTGCAGCCCTCCCAACCCTGGGTCCTGCCTGGGAGGGCTGCATGAAGAAGCCCCCCTGCCCCAGGACCAACCTCTTGTCAGGGATCTTGAACTCCCGGGAGAGCTGCTCTGCCCGCTTGTGGTGCCCATCCAGGATGAGGGTGGAGACAGTGTCGTGCAGCGAGAGGTCCAGGTAGGGCTTGTCAAAGTCCTCCTGGAGATGCCGCTGGAGCCGCAGAAGCTTGATCTGATCCTCTGTGGCCTGGGAAGGGAGCAGAGCACCACTCAAAATGGTCCCTGGTCTGTCTCTGGTCCAGGAGCAGTGGCAGCAGCTCGGCCTCAGAGCTGGGCAGGGGGACCTGCGGTGTCACAGCCCTGGTCCCTCCCCAGCACCAGCCCCGCTCACCTTGGCAGCAAACTCGTTCTTGGCCTTGTAGAATTCATCCAGGGCGTTCTGCAGAGCTCCTACGCGCCCCTCAATGCGCTGGGAATGGAGCAGGGACACTGCAATCCCGGCCAGCACAGGGACCATACAGCAGGGAGGGGGCAGCCCCCCTAGACCCACCCAGGAGGGGCAGGAGGTGCTGAGACACGGCCACAGCCAAGCTCTGGTGCTGCAAAGCTTTACTTGAGCCCCAGAAGTGCCCTGGGTGGGATAGGAACCCCCCCCTAGCACAGAGCCAGAAGGGACGATGGCCCCCAAGAGGACAATGCTGGGGTCAGTTCTGGGCCCCTCACAGGACCTTGAGGGGTTAGAGCACAGCCAGAGAAGGGTAACAAAGCTGGGGAAGGTCTAGCAGGAGTCTGGGGAGGAGCAGCTGAGGGAGCTGGGCTTGTCCAGCCTGGAGAAAAGGAGGCTCAGGGGAGACCTTCTGGCTCTCCACAACTCCCTGACAGGAGGCTGGGGTGAGGTAAGGGGTGAGATCTCAACTCCTCAAGAGACAGGATAAAAGGAACCAGCCCAGAGTCTACCAGTCCTTCCTCCCCCCTACTCCTCCTCCTGCCGCCACAAAGCGCCAACCTTCTCGGAGTAGCTCGAGTGGACATGGAAGTTGCCGAGCTCCTGGTGATTGTCGTCCTGGTTGTACAGGTCCTTCAGCGTCTCCCGCTCCTGGTGCTTGCAGAACTGGGCAGCAATGGGACGCGGAGGTCAGGGCAGGGGGAGGCTGCACCCCTCACCTGACGGCAGCAAACCCTACCTGGCGGTACAGGCTGAGGGCCACCGGCTGGTTCTGCAGCGTCATGAAGAAGGTGCCGCGATTCAGCTCATTCTTCAGGTGGAGCACAACAGTGTAGACTGGGGCAGAGAGAGCAGGGCAGGTTGGTGGGACAGGCCACAGAAAAACAGAATCATTTGGGTTGGGAGAGACCTTTGAGCTCACCCGTTCCCCCGGCACAGCCAGGGCACCACTAACCCACGTCCCTCAGCACCACACCTCCATGGCTTGGAAACCCCTCCAGGGATGGGGATTCCACCCCTGCCCTGGGCAACCCCAACCCTGCCCTGTAGAGCTCTCCCTCACCCAGGTCAGTGTCCCCACTCTCGATGGCTTTGCTGAGGGCCAGCTTGCTCCGCTTCATCTTCAGCAGCAGCGGCACCTGCTCCCCAGAGCGTGGCTCGTACTCCAGCAGCTGCAGGGGGTGGGAGGGTCAGTGCAGCCTGGCCTCCCCCACACCAGCCCTGCCACGGCGCCAGCCAGGAGACCTTGATGGCCAGCTCCGTCCTGCCACAGTCGTAAGCCCGGGCGGCGATCTCAGAGTAGGAGATGCCCGGCGTGTCGCCCAGCTTCTGGTTGATGGCATGGGCCACCTCCTCATCCGACTTGTCCTTCTGCTGCACCTGGAAGGGCATGAGAGGAAGGGTCTTGGAACATCTTCCCTCGGGCAGAGTGCCCCTGAGAGGCCTCCTCACCTTGTAGCAGGCCCAGTGGGCCAGGATGCGGCTGACACCCTGGATCTCCGAGAGGCGCAGGTACTCGCAGATCCGGATGGCCAAGGGGTAGAGCCGCCGCAGGACCAGCCTGGGGGGGCAGAAGGGGTCAGCAGCACGGCCACGTATGGGTCCCAGGGGTCCAGCAGCTCCTGGGGGTGGGCTCGGGGTCCACTCAACCCCCAGCCAGAGACCGCAGGGATGGGGAGAGCAGCATGGCCGAACGCTGCCCAGGGATGGGGCTGCAGAGCCCAGCTCATGGGGACCGTTACCTATCCAGCAGGACCTCGATGGTGAGACGCTTGTATCTGTGGGGACAGTCAAGGGACATATCACAGAATCCGTAAGACCGTCTGGGGATGACCTGCTGCCCCCCACACTGCTCCAGCAGGGTCACCCACAGCAGGGGCCCAGCACTGCAGTGTCCAGGCAGGTTTGGAATCTCTCCAGAGAAGGAGTTTCCACAACAGCTCCATGGGGTGGCACAAACGCAGAGGTCTCGGCTACAGACCCCAGCTCCCAGGGCCTGGGGCCCCTGGCCACCACACGGCCGGCGTTTTGCAGCTCTGTCCGCCCCATCCTGCTCCACCTACGGAGGTGGCTGACCCAGCAGGAGCCCCAGCCAGCATCGATCCTGCCCGGGCCAGATCACACACCCGCCCCAGGCCCAATCCATGGCAGATACTGGGTGAAGGTGAGGGGGATGCCGATCTGGTAGTCACGGATGGCGTTGAGCACCCGCAGGTCCCGGCACATGTGGACGAAGCTCTCCGGGGGGAACTTGTCGATGAAGCACTTCCCGAAGGACGCTGCCTGCGGGAGGAGACCAGCGGTGCTGGGGCTGAGGCAGCCGCAGCATCACAGGGACCTTCAGCATCAGCCTCCCCAGGCCATACTCACCCTCAGCAGTGACTTCTGTGTGTCAGGCTCGTGCTCGTAGCCGGCAGCCTCGATGCACTGGCTGACGGCCTCTGGAAGCAGCTTCTGATCCTTGATCTCCCGCAGGTACTCATCTGCCTTCTGGCTCTCCTTCTGCAGGGGAGAGGCGAGCTCAGCCCAGCAGCCCCAGTATTGCCCAGTACTGTGTGACTGGAGGCCAAGGGAGCCATTGAATCGGGTAATTGTGTTGGGAGAGACCTTGAAGCTCCCAGTGTTGCCTTGGTGCTGCTAGGGCACCACTAACCCATGTCCCTCAGCACCACATCTCCACGGCTTGGAAACCCCTCCAGGGATGGGGACTCCCCAGTGCCCAGTCCAGAGGGACAATCCCTGCCCTGGCTGTGCTGCCACCCCAGTGCTGACCTATCCAGGATGCTGGTGGCTTCTTGGCACCCTGGGCACCCACTGGCTCAGCTCCAGCCACCCATCTCCAGCTTCCCCAGGCACCTCAGTCCTGTCAGGGACCTCTGGGCTCCCCCTGTTCCTGTCACCACAGGGTAACTGGCAGTTGTTCACATCTGCGCACCCGCCTCACACACTTCTGGGGACAGGGGGAGAAGCTGCCTCTACCTCGTACTCCTTCTGTGCCTCCAGCAGCAGTGCCCCTGGGGCCATGGAGGCGATCTTGAAGATCTCCTGGCTGGCCTCTGTAGACAGGATAAAAACAACCCCACTCCAGGCTCAGGGCCTGGCCATGAGGCTACCACCACCCCGTGACCCTCCAGAAAAGGGACTCTGCACAGGCCAGACACACCCTTCAGAGCTGAGCACAGCACAGGATGGAGCTGCCCACCCAGACACTGGGTGGTCCTGCTTGGCCCGGCCACCCGGCGCCCATCTCACCTGGGATTTCGTGCAGGAACTCGTGGGAGGTGCGAGACAAGATCCGGACGCCATCCAGCTCAGGCACCAGGTAGGAGTCCTCGTCTAGGACAAACCTGCGCTTCCCGCTAAGGCCTCATGGGGAGGGGGCACACAAGGGTCTGGAAGGTCTCTGCCAACCTCAACCATCCTGTGACCCTGAGAGTGTGGCTCTAAAGCCAACCCTGACCCCAGGACCATGGCGGCTGGGGCTGGGCAGGGAAGATTGTGGTAGAACTGCAGAGGAAGGGGACAGCCGCCAGCGATCCTCAGCTGGGAACAGCGATTGACCCCCTGGAGCTGCACTGCCACCCAGAGAGACCTGCACAGGCTGCAGAGCTGGGTGGAGGAACCTCCTCAGGTTCACCCAGGGCAAGTGTCGGGTCCTGCCCTTGGGAAGGAACAAGCCCCTGTCCCAGCACAGGGGAGAGGGAACCGGCTCCATGGAGAACAGACTGGGAGTGCTTGGGGACAAGGTGCCCATGAGCCAGTGACGGGCCCTTGGGGCCAGGAAGGTCTCCTGGGGGGCCTGGAGCAAAGTGTGGGCAGCAGGGTGAGGGGAGGGAATCCTGCCCCTCTGCTCTGCCCCAAGGAGGCCACCTCGCGAGTGTTGGGTTCAGTGCTGAGCTCTCCAGTTCCAGAGACCAGGAGCTACTGAGGAGAGTCCTGACGGTCCTGGAGCATCTCTGTGCCCAGGAAAGGCTGAGAACCCTGGGGCTGTTCAGCTGGAGAAGAGCAGCCTGAGAGGGGATCTGATCAATGCTGAGCAAGAGCTCAGGGGCCCCTGGGAGACAAGAGGCTGGGGCCAGACTCTGCTCAGTGGTGCCCAGTGCCAGGACAAGGGGCACCAGACACCAGCTGGAACCCAGGAGGTGCCATCTGATCTGGAGGAGAAACTTCTTTGGTGTGAGGATATTGGAACCTGGCCAGGCTGCCCGGAGAGGTTGTGGAGTCTCCTTCTCTGGAGAGATTCCAAACCCACCTGGACACTGCGCTGCTGGGCCCCTTGCTCTGGGTGACCCTGCTGGAGCAGGGCAGGGGAGCACCAGATCTGCTCCGGAGGACCCTTCCAATTCCACCACACTGGGATTCTGTGGCCATCCTCGGGGGCTGCTGACATTGAGAGGGGCTCCAGCGGCACCCGTGCCCATGACAGATGGTGGTGGCCTGAGGAGGGCCCATGGTAGCCCAAGGAGCACCCGGAGATTCCCACCGTTTGGTCTGGCCTCCAGAACAACCCTAGCCCCTCTCCCCAAAGGATACTGGATGCTCTCTGTGGAGTTCCCCACCACCATCAGCTGCCGGTCCCAGGCTACCACCACGGCGCGCTGCCGGCTCCGGGGCCGCATGCACCTGATGGGGACCCAATTGGAGGGGGCCACCCAAAGACTTGTTACCATCCCAAGATCCCTCAACCACCTCCAAGAGTCTCCAACCAGCCCCAGGACCCCCCTTAACCAGCCATAAGACCCTCCTGTCAATTCTGGGACTCACGATCAGCCTTGAGAACCCTTGATTGACACGTAAGACTTCCCCCAACCAGCTCCAAGACCCAGGACCAGCCCTGAGACACACCTAGGCAGCTCCAAGACCATCCCCAACTCCAAGACCTTCCATGTTCCCCTCAGCCAGCCCCAAGACCCACTCACCAAACCATCTGCTTGGGGGGAGCTCGGACACTGCTGTGGAACTCGCAGAGCTTCTCCTGTGGCAGGAGAGAGTGGAGTCAGGGGGCAGGGACTCCAGGAGCTCCAAGGTCTCTCCCGACCCAACAATTCCACAGTTCTCCAAGGCCTGGAAGGGCACCCAGCACTCGAGCAGGATGAGCCCCACATGGCACAGGGAACATGGTGGGTAAGTGACAACAGGCAGGCAGGGCCCCCACGCCGAAGTGACCACAGCAGCAGCAGTGACAGGGCTGAGAGTGGCCAGGACACGGTCCCAGGACCAGGAAGTTTGGGGTTGGATGTAACTGAATTGTGACCAGCATGCAGAAAGTTATCAGTGGTGGGTTGTTTAGTGGAGGAGTCTGGACAGAGAAAGGGAGGTGGGAACCCAGCAAAAAACAGGTCCAGAAATAGAAAAAAAAAGTGGCAAGTAAGGTACAAAACTGGGTGAAGAACCAAAGAAGCTGGATCTCCTGGGAGTGGAAGCGCCAGGGGACTGCAGGCAGAGGAACCTGTACTCCATGGGGACCTTGAGGGAGCCTCGTGGAGACCCCAGATGGGCAAGGGAGGGGTGGGATGACCCCCTGAGGTGCCACCACGGGGAGGGACACTCACCTTGAGCGTGGCCAGTCCCATCCAGATGTAGCCGGTGTCGGTGAAGAGGGCCAGGCAGCGGTAGTTGAAGGACATGGCCATCTGCAGGTAGGCACCGGCCGAGGGGCTCATGCCAGGGGGGGTCTGGTGGAGGGAAAGGACAAGGGTCACCTCTGGGGACACAGGACACGCCACGCGCCAGCACCACAGGGAGCTGCAGAAGGGGCTGAGGACTGGTCAGCGTGGGAGCAAAAGGACCTGCCAGTCAGTGCTGGGCAGGGGTGGAGAACATCCTGTGGGAATGGGGAGGGACCCACAAGCAAATGCAGGGGGCTGGAGAACATCCCATGGAACATGGAAAAGATCTATCAGTGAGTGCAGGGGGCTAGAGAACATCCCATGGGACAGGAGAAGGAACTTCCAGTGAGTATGGGGGTCTGGAGAACATCCCATGGAATGATGAGGGACAGGGGAAGGACCTGTCAGTGAGTGCAGGGGGCTGGAGAACAGCCCATGGGACAGGGGAGGGATCCATCAGCAAGTGTAGGGGTCTGGAGAACACCCCATGGGACAGCAGAAGGACCTGCCAGTGAATGTGGGGAATGAAGAACATCCCATGGGACAGTAAGGGACAAAGGAAAGACTGGCCAGCAAGTGCTGGAGGCTGGATAACATCCCACAGAATGATGAAGGACAAAGGAAGGACCTGCCACTGAGTACTGGAGGCTGCAGAACATCTCACAGGACAGGGGGAGACGCCCCACTCGCCCTCACTCACCACCACAGAGCAGGAGGTGTTGTCCAGGAGGTAGAGGTCCTGCCCGAGCGCCAGCAGGATGATGGTGACCCTGTCCTGGGACAGGACGGCCCAACAGGAGGGTGGCTTCTGCAGACCTGCCAGCGTCATCAGTGTCAGGCGCCCGCAGCCAGCCAGAGCCAGGGCCAGCGGGGCTGGATACTCACTGGGAACCTCAGGCATGCGGCGCAGCTTCAGGTCATCAATGTTGGCGGCCAGAGAGAAGCGGTGGGCGCCGGTCAGGATGGCCACGCCAGTGCCATGCTCCGTGTGGAAGACCTTGGCGTCCAGCACGTGGTTCTGCAGCACTTCCTGTGGCCCCAAGAGGCTGAGGGAGCGCCCGGGGATGGGATTCTCCACCCCACAAATCCACCCACCCTGGGTGTCCCGGGAGCTCCGGGTCCCACCGCACTCACATTGCCCATGCTGAAGTGGCGCCGGAACTCACAGAACAGGTTGTAGATGAGGACGGTGCCGTCCTCCTGAATGCAGAGCAGGTCCTCGCCGGCTGTCCAGCCCAGCTGCACCAGCTGGCCACTCTTCCACTGCAGGTGGGAGACAGAACCATGGAATCAGGAAACTGTTCTGTTTGGGAGAGATCTTTGGGATCATAGAGTCACAGCGTTGTCCCAGCACTGCCAGAGCACCACTAACCCCTGTCCCTCAGCACCGCATCTCCACATCTTGGAAACCCCTCCAGGGATGGGGACTCCACCCCTGCCCTGGGCAGCCTGGGCCAGGCCTGGACAACCCTTTCGAAGAAGACATTTCTGCTGTCCAACCTCAACCACCCCTGGTGAAACTTGAGGCTGGTTCCTCTTGTCCTAGTGCTTGGGGGGAAGAGATCTCACCTCTCACCTCACCCCAGCCTCCTGTCAGGGAGTTGTGGAGAGCCAGAAGGTCTCCCCTGAGCCTCCTTTTCTCCAGTCTGAACAAGCCCAGCTCCCTCAGCCGCTCCTCACCACACTCCTGCTCCAGACCCTCCCCCAGCTCTGTTGCCCCTTTCTGGCCATGCTCCAGCCCCTTGAGGTCCTTCTGGGAGGGAGGGCCCATGAGCACAAGATGGACTCAGCCCAGATCCAGAGATGTCCCTCCAGAGAACGCACAAAAAGCCAACAGCCCTGGCTGGGTGGCCAGAGGTCTAATGACCCCAGCACTGCAGGACCCTGAGGTCATGGCAGGTTTCCTTGTCCTTCCATGATGAAGGGAAAATATTCCAGCGGCACCAATGCTGCTGCTCCTGTCCCCATCCCATTCCCTTCTCTTGGGGCTGGGCAGCCACCCTCTCCGGCTCCTTCTGAGCAGTTCCAGCTCCAAGTGCTTCCCCAAGGGGCAGGGGAGAGTCCCTGGCATGTCACAGGAGTGTGAGGGGGGACACCCTCAGGGCCAACTCACCGGCATGGAGGCCAAGAGCAGCCCCGAGGCCGAGTAGATCTCCAGCAACGGTCGGGCGCTGGGGGGCTTCTCCTTCCGCGCATTGTTCTTCAGCAGAGCTGTGGGGGTGGGGGACACAGTCTCAGCTGTGACCACCACCAGTGGTCCCAAACAGCCCCCGATCTGTGTACCTGGGGGGGGATCCTGGAGCCCATCCTTACCTATGGGCCCCCCATATGGGGCAGCCGCCACCAGGCAGTCCCGCAGGTCCTCCTTCAGGCTCCACTCCATGGTGTACAGCTCGAACTTCCTACAGCCAACAGACACATGGAGTGACGGATGGATGGATGGACAGGCAGCAGAGTTCAGACAGCCCTGGACACCCTGCCCCCCCAATCCAGCCCCAAGACCCACGGCCACCCTGGGAACCCCTGACCACCCCAGGACCCTCCAGTCAACCTCAAGACCCATTATCACCAGCTCTGAGACCTCCTGGACGAGCTTCAGGAGCCATGAGCAGCCTTGAGACTCCTCAGTCAGCACTGGGACCACCCCCGCAGCCAACCCTAAAAGCCATCACCAGTCCTGAGACTCTTCCTGAGTAGCCCTAGGCCCCCCTGACCACACCCGGGACCTCTCACTCAGACCCAGAACTCCCCTGGACTAACTCTGGGACCCCCTGACCAGACCCAGGTCCCCTCGAGCAGCCCCAAAACCCATAACCAGCCCTGAGACCCCCTCTGGACCAGCCTTGAGACCCCCGGANCGCGGCCGCCCCTGCGCTTCCGCCCGGACGTGAAGCCGTCTCTGCCGCCGTCATCTTAAGTGAGGGCATGGGGAGGGAGGGAGGAGGGGCCGGGTACTGCCACCATCCTGAAATGGGGCACAGGCTACGGGGAAACGGGGCACCGCCGCCATCTTTATTGTGGGCACGGCCGCCGCGCGCCCCATTTGTCCCCCTAAAGTGTCCCCTGTCCCAAAGGTGTCGCCTACCCCTGGAGTATCTCCTGTCCCAGAGATCTTCCCTGTTCCGGGATATCTCCTGTCCTCAAAGTGTCCCCTGTCCCAAAGATGTTCCTTGCCCTAAAGGTGTCGTCTGTCCCTGGAGTATCCTCTGTTCCCAAAGTGCCCTCTGTCCCTGCAGTTTCCTCTGTCCCCAAGTTCCTGTCCCCTGTACCGCAAAATGTTCCTTGTCCCAAAGGTGTCCCCTGTCCTCACACTGTTCCCTGTCCCCAAGGTGTCCCTTGTCCCAAAGGTGTCCCCTGTCCCCAAAGTATCCCCCATCCTCCAAGATGTCCTTGTCCCATGGGGTATCCTCAGTTCCGGGGTGTCCCCTGTCCTTGGGAGTGTCTCCTGTCCTTAGAGTGTTCCCTGTCCAGGACATCCCTGGAGCAGGGGGTGCTGGCACGTGTGTGCAAGCACGCACATGGCACGTGCTGGTGCGCACAGGCACACGTGTGTGCTGCCACATGGACATGCAGACGCGTGACCACACGCACGCTCTGCGCGCTTTCCCACAGGTCTCTCTTTATTAATTAAACTAGGAAAGGAAAGAAAAGAAAAGAAAAGGAGGAACGGCCTTGGCAGCCCAGCTGGGCACGGCCGTTGCCACTCACTGCCCACCCCCACCATGTGTGCCGCTGCCGCTGCCGTGCATCTTCTGCCGGGTCCACAGGTGCCACCGCCATGCCTTGTACGCTGGCATTGGTGGTGTCATCATGGTGCCTTGTGCCAGGGCCAGCGTCTGGGGTGCCACATGTGCCAGGGTCAGTGTCACGGGTGCCACAGCGGCGCCTCATGTGTCGGAGCTGGTGCCAGGGGTGTCATGATGGTGCCTCATGTGCCAGGGTCGGTGTCAGGAGTGCCACAGCCGTGCCCCATGTGCTGGGGTTGGAGTCAGGGGTGCTATAATCAATGCCTCATGTGCCAGGATTGGTGCTGGGAGTGCTATGGTGGTGCCCTGCACGCCAGGATCAGCCTCGAGAGTGTCACGATGGTGCCCGCTGCATCAGGGCCGGCCTTGGGGCTGTGGTGGTGGTGCCTCGCGTGCTGAGGCCGGGGCGGGGAGCTGCTGAGGCGGGCACTTCCTAACGCGGCGAAGCCTCATCGGGGCCGGTCAGGTCGCGGCGG
>VWZK01000006.1:0-10987 GCA_013396935.1 Baryphthengus martii | reverse complement strand
CGCCTCCGCTCCCCGCCCGTTCCCGCCCGGCCAGGACCCCCGGGAGGGGAGGGAAAGGAGGGAGGGAAGGGATCACCGGGGCCGGTTCGCTGCCCGCACTGGGCTGGGGTTCTGCCGGGCTGCCCGGGGGTCCACGGAGGGGCTGGGTAAAACTGTCCCGTGTGTCCCCCCCGCCGTCGGAGCAGCTGCTCCGGGACCCCTCGAACAGGAGA
The DNA here is from genome assembly GCA_013396935.1 of Baryphthengus martii. Classification (NCBI taxonomy): domain Eukaryota; kingdom Metazoa; phylum Chordata; class Aves; order Coraciiformes; family Momotidae; genus Baryphthengus; species Baryphthengus martii. Next base: position 10,775 of record VWZK01000006.1, on the reverse strand, counting down.
CACCGGGTCCCCATCCTGTCCCCAGCACAGCTGTCATCTGATCCCCTCCCGGGGCTAAAGGGGACTAGCTACTCAGCACCCTGGGGCCGATTCTGCCGGGGAAGGGTCCGGATGAGGCCCCGGGGGACAGATTCTGCCCTTTTGTCACCAATCGCTGGGCCCGGTCGCACGGGAAACCCACGGCCACTTCTAGTACGCTGTGCTCGGTGGGTGCCCACCGTCCCCGGGCGCTGCACCCCGTGCCAAGGGGCGCCCCTGGGGGGGCTGTGCCGCATTCCCCGGCTGCTCCCGGAGTGCCCGAGCACTTCCCGGCCGAGCTCAGCGCCGGCAACCGGAGGGGCTCAGCCCTTCCCGTTATTAGTGCCACCGGCCGAGCCCGAGGACCCGGGAGGCCCTGGGAGCCGCCTGCGCGAAGTGGAGCCTGTCCCGGCTTCGCGGCCAAGTCCCGGCTTCGCAGCCGTCGAGCAGAGGGCTCCGGCTCCAGCCCCAGCCTCGCCAGGCAGCAGCAATGCCCTGCCCAGTGCCCTGCCCGGGAGGGATCTCCGGGGATGGGGGTGCCAGCGATGCCCAGAGCCCTAGGGCATCGCCGGTGGGACCACAGGAACGGGCACCAGAGACACGGGCACTGTCAAAATGTGAGGTGCGAGTGGCGCTGTCACAACCCACGTCACCTCCCTGCCCCAGATTTGAGGCACTAGAACCGCTGGAAGCCCGGTGGGATGCCCAGAGTGGGAGAGGGGGATCTGGGTCAGGATGCCCAGGGGCCACCATCTCACCGAGGGGAAGGTCTCTGCATCCCCTCTCTCCCCCCACTCCAAGAGTGATCTTCCAAAAGGCTATGAGGCGAGTACTGGCACTGCTGCCAGCCTCCCATGAGCTCATTTTCCACTTCAAAAGGACTTTCCCAAAGATTCCGATTCTTGCTTCTCCAACTGGGATTTTCTACAGTCTCCAGCCACACAGGTGGCAGGGAGTGAGCTGGGCTCAGGCCACTAGCGCCCTTGAGTGACATCTCAGCATTCACCCAGCTGGAGTGAGCAGGGGAGCAGCGCCGGAAGCTCGGGGCACTGGTCTCATCCCCTGTCCCCATCCTTGTCCCCTCTGCCATGTCCCTGTGGGGCTGTCCCCAAGCTCACTGCAGTCCTCTGGCCCTGCAATAGTCAGGATCCTCATCCCAGCAGCTCCTGGGGATGCTCCTTCCCCATCGCTGAAGTCGGGAAAAGGCTGGAACTGGTCTGGTGCTGGCGCAGGGCCCAGCCATCTGGCGCGCAGGATGGTGCTTTGTTCCCTGCCCGTCTCTGGGAGCTGGATGGTGGGGAGGGTTTCGCCACGAGCTGAGGCATCTCCCACATCCCGTCTAGGGCTCTGGAAGTGGCCAAGGAAGGGTGACTGCTATCGCTGGCCTGACTCAACCCTCCACGTGACAGGATTTTCGAAGTTTGCTGGAGACCTGGCACCAATCCACACATCTTGGCCGGGGTGCTGGGCTCTGCGCCCAGCTCCAGGGCAGAAGAGGCCAGTTTGGGCTGGCCCCGCTCCTGGCCAGCCAGGCCCAAGGCGCACAGCTCAGCGGTCTCCTGCGCTCCAGTTCAGCCCAGCTCAGCACTTTCCAGGGATGTTATGAATTTCCCCATACAGCTTGGCTCTCAGTCAAGGCAGCCGTGGCTGCAGCACCAGCTCCGGCTGCGGGAAATGTCTTAAAGGCTCCATGGCCTGTCCCGGCTGGGGCAGTTGAATGTTGGAGGAAGTGACACCACTGGTCCTGGTGCTCCTGGAGAAGGGCCAAATCCAGGAAGTGGTGGCACCACTGATGCTGGTGAACCTGGAGCAGGGCCAAACCCACCAGTTGGGTGTTGGAGGTGATGGCATCACTGGTGCTGGTGCTCCTGGGCAAGTCCATTCCTCTCCATGGGTGTGAAGCCCCCCCCCAGAGATCCCCAGTGCCGGGGCATCCCAAAAGAGGGGTTGTCCCTCAGGGTGCAATGGCTGAGCCCCTTGGGGATGCCTATGTCTGGTCCCTGGTGTTGGTGCTGCCGCCTGCCTGGCTCGCTGCCCACAGCCACTTCAGCATGGAGACGGCAGGATGTGGCCAAGGTCAGGGCCACTGGCCAAGGAAAATGCTTTAGCAGCCACTGGAGTGGCCGCAGGACTTGTGCCCAAACTGCCTGGCAGAGTCATAGGCACTGACTGTGTCTGGATGGGTGCCTGAACACTTGGGGGCAGAGTGCTGAGCACTGGGTCAGGGGTCCCTGGGCCAATCTGGCTGTCTCGTCATTCCTGTCCTGTGAGCTCCCCATCCCACAGCGGGGGGACCTGGGCTCTCTCTGAGCAGGGGCTGGGGATGCCGGGGGGTGTCTTGGGTGCCAAACACCCTCTAGGAGCATCCCTGGAGGGCTCCTGAGCGCTGCTCCAGGGCTCAGTGTCTCTGCAGGGCCAGGAGTGCAGGGCCAGGGGTGCAGGATTGTGGTGCTGCGCCAGGAGTGCAGGGCAGGGGTGCAGGATTGAAATGCAGGGCAGGGGTGCTGGGCCAGGAGTTCAGGGCCATGGCTGCAGGATTAGGGTGCTCGCATCATCCCTGTCCGCGACAGCCCTCTTGTGGTGCCGCTGCAGCTGGGCCCAGCCCGGGACAGCGACAGGGACTGCGATAGGGACAGCGATAGGGACAGCGATGGGGACAGTTACGTGTCCCCGTGGGGTTCTCACCTCCACCAACTCCCCGCTGGGCACCACTGGACTCCCTGCGGCCGTGCGAGGCACTGCGGTGAGGCACGGCTGCAAGCGCGTGAGGAGTGCAAGGAAGCCCTGCAAGCGCGCAGGGCAGTGTGGCAGCACGGCTGTGAGCACCAGTGCATTGCTGCAATATGTGTGTGACGGGCACAACTGCAGCGCACGAGTGTGCAAGGCACTGTTGTGAGCGTCTGATGCATCACTGCAGTGGGTGAGCGTGCAGGGCACTGCTGCAAGCATGCAGGGCACAACAACGAGCGTGCAGGGCACCACTGCAAGAGTGCAGGGCATCACAGATCTGCGGTGGTCTCAGGGGAGTGCAGCCCCCCATAGCAGCGGGATCCCCCTGCCCCACTGGCTGCTGGTCTTAGGGAGGCGGAAGGAGAGATCCCCAGTGCCCCATGGCCAGGGGACACGGAGGGTGGGTGCCCCCCCAGCTGCCTCTCTCTCTAGTGTGGTCTCAAGAGTCAGTGCTGGGAGTGTCCGTGCCCTGTGGCAGCCCCCACTGTCCCCAGCAGGTCATGGGAACCTTGGAGGGGACATCTTGGCGGTGGGGTGGGGTGGAGATCCCCCCCAGGTGGAGACCCCCACCACGGGCAGGGAGGCTCTGCAGGCCTGGGTGGCAGCCATCACCCACGTGGTGCATCCCCAAATCTGTGCTGGTTGCCCAGAGCATGCCACCCTCGGCGCACCCCCCATGCACACATGGGCTCTGCCAGGTGGCACCGGGCAACGGTGACCCACCGTCGGGCACCGGTTTGGCCCAGTGCCCAGTGCTATCTGTGCCATGGCTGTCCCTTGGCCTGGCCTACGCTGACACCTGCCACCCTGCGATGGCACTTGCCGCCTCGTTAACCTTTCTTGATTAAGGCAATTATTGCCAGCACATTATCCTCTGATCTAAACATCGCGGTTGCTCTGATCGGGGTGGGAGGGCTGTGGGGGGCAATGCCACGGTGCGGGGGGGATGTCCCCAGGTGGGAGTGAGCGTCCTGGGCAGGGCTGGCAGTGGGGGGCACAGAGACACCCCTCTCACTCCTAGGAGGGTGCTTGAGGGGGAGGACAGGCCTGACCCCACATCCCTGGGGGTCCGACCCTGCAGGACATTGAGCATATTCCCAGGGGTTCTAGGGGTCTGATGTGGGAGGGAGATGCTTTTCTGGGAAGCTGGGTGGGGTGTGTGTGTGCGCGGGGGTATGGGACCACTGCTGGCGCCCCAGGGTATGGAGGCAGGACTCCCAGAGGAGCGTGGGGTGCAGGATGGGTGCTGCCAGCACAAGGGAGCAGGGGACTGCAATGCGTTGTGGGTGAAGCCCCTCCATCCCCTGTCCCTTGGGCTGTACCTGGGACACCCCCACCCCCACCACGGGCCTGGTGCCCCCACTCTCGGGGGTGTCTGCACACATGGTTCCCTTCCCCAGCTCACAGAGCCGCTGCCCTTCTGCAAGGCCTTTTATTTCCATGTCAGAAAGCCTCCCCCACACCCCCAGCTCCGAGAGACCCCAGCACCACCGTCCTGTGCCACTGCTGCAGGGGGGACCCTGTCTCCAAGATGGAGGGGGGGGCTGCAACCCTCCAGCCTTGGGACTCCGGTGGTCATCCCGGGTAGGGGCTGTAGCTGTGGGGCGAGGACCCAGCACCGAGCGGGGGGCAACAGACACACACACACACATGTGCAGGGCGCGGCAAGATCACCATCGCATGAGACACAGCAGTGGGGACACACACGGGCCACCACCACGAGTGGGATGTGCGTTAGGGGGAGTGGGGTTGTGTTTGTTTTTTTCCCTTTGTCCTTATTTACAAATTTTCCAGCTGCTCCCTCCTGGCTGGGAGAAGGAAAATCCCAGGATGGGGGGCGGGGGGGTGGGCAGTGCCAGGGCCAGGGGTCTCACCTGCTGCTAAAAATAATAATAATATCAATAACAGTAATGATAATAATGATAAAAGAGCTGCAGCGGTGTCCCAGCAGGTACTAGGCCAGGGACAGCCCAGGCTCCCCATGCCCTGATCTTGTGTGGGTGTGCTGGACACAAACAGAGATCCGGTCTTGGCCACCCGGGAGCAGCGGGTGGGCGGCTCCAGATGTGGAGCTACACATCTGGGGAGAGAACGAGCACTGGCTGCGGTGGGGAGAGTGCCAGGAAGGTGTGGGGTGGAGCTGGTCCCACCGGAGCATTCATCCTGCCGAGGAGCATCCATCCTGTCTTGGAACATTCCCCACCCCACTCCCGGGTATCCATCCTACCATGGAGAATCCATTCATCCTGCTCTGGACCATCTGTCCTGCCCTGGACCATCCGTCCTGCCCTGAAATATCCCTCCATGCTGCCCTGGAGCATCCAAACCATCCTGGAACATTCCCCACCCCAGTCTCAAGTATCCATCCTATCCCAGAGCATTCATCCATCCTGCTCCAGACCATCTGTCCTGCCCTGCACCATCCATCCCTCCTGCTCCACGCACCCGTCCTGCCCTGGAACATCTCCCCATCCGGCCCACAACATTCATCCTGTCCTGGAATATTCTACATCCCACTGCTGGGTATCCATCCTAACCCAGAGCATCCATCCACCCATCGTGCCCCAGATTGTCCATCCCACCCGAGACCGTCCATCCTGCCCTGGGCCATCGATTCTGCTCCAGGCCGTCCATCCTTCCCCAGACTGTCCATCCGTCCCCCCACAGAGCATCTGTCTTGCCTTGGAACATCCCCGCATCCTGTCCCTGAGCATCTATCCCACTTCAGAACATCCATCCTAGCCCAGAGCATCCATCTTAGCCCAGAGCATCCATCCTACCCTGGAACATGCCCTCATTCTGCCCCAGAGCTTCCACCCTGCTGGAGCACCTCTCCTGCCCTTCCAGCATCCATCCTGTCCTGGAGCATTCCCCGCATCGCACTGCAGAGCACTCCTCCTGCTCCGAACCATCCTGTCCACACTCCCCCAGGTCTCCCAGGATCTTTCTGAGGCAAAATGTAATGCGTTTGGGTCACTACCGGAGTGGAGCTGGTGCTGGCCCTGGCTGGGGACACCTCCCACGAGGGGTTGGGCTGGGGTGGCCGCAGGGCAGCAGGGGTGGTGGGTCCTGCAGCCCTCCCACCCACTGAGCCCTCACGGGAGCCCCTGGGAGAGGGTCAGAGGGGCAGGAGCCCCTGGGCTGTGCGGTTCCACTCAGTCCTGCTCCAGGTCCTGGCTCTGGCGGTGTCCCGGCTCACGCAGGTGGCACAAGGCGGCCGGGCACAGCTAGAAGGAAGGCGAAAAGTGGGCAGGTTGGGGGCTGGGTAGGGGAGATCCTTGCCCGCCTTGATCCCGCTCTCCCTGCCCACCCTAGTGGGATGGGGGGTTCTGGAGCTGAAGCAGCTCAGGACCTACTGTGCTTAGGAATAGGCCAGTCCCTGGAGCGGCCGTGCAGGCGTCTGGAACTTATCAGAGTCCTCAAAAGCTGGGTCTGGGCACCGGGGGGAGAGAGAATTGGAGAATCAAGGAATCATTTGAGTTGGGAGAGATCTTTGGGATCGTGGAGTCCCAGCATTGCCCCGGTGCTGCCAGGGCACCACTAACCCATGTTCTTCAGCACCACAGCTCCACAGCTGGGAAACCTGTCCCTCCCAAGTGGCACAGAGCCAGGCAGGGGTGGTGCCACCACTGCAACCCCCATCCGTGGGGCACTGGGGATCCGGGGGTGGTCTCGGGGTGTTCTGAGGGGAGCAGGGGGCTGAGCGGTGTCCGCCGAGGGCTCACCTTGCAGGCCGCTGGCGCTGGTGCTGGCGCAGGCGGGTGGCGGGGACGGCTGCGGCCGCACCACGGGGGCAAAGGCGCTTTTCTGCTTCACCGCCGAGATCATGTTGACGGGGGAGAAGGAGAAGACCCCGGTGGGGGTGGAGGCGCCGGTGCCCGACGGGAGGGTGATGGAGGAGGCACCGAGCGGGGGGCTGGCGGGTATGACTGCGGGGACACGGCTGCTCAGGACAGGCACCAGAGGGCACGAGGCGTCACACCCCCGTGGGATGCCAGCGCCTCCTGGTGACACCGCGGGGCACCCGGGTTGCTCACCTTCACCTTCATCGCTGGTTTTGGGGACACCCCGGGAGTGGTGCGTGGCTTTGGGCACACCCACGGGCTGCCACATGGCTTTGGGGACACCCCATCTCTGGCACATGGCACTGGGGACACCCTGGGGCTGCCACACGGCTTTGGGGACACCCCATCTCCAGCACACGGCATTGTGGCCACCTAGGTCTGGTGCACAGCTTTGGGGACATCCCATCTTTGGCACGTGGCTTTGGGGACACCCCATCTCTGGACATGGCACTGGGAACACCCCATCTCTGCCCCATGGCCTTGGGGACACCTCGTCTCTGGCACATGGCACTAAGGACACCCAATCTCTGTCACACAGCTTTGGGGACACCCCGTCTCCAGCACGTGGCACTGGGGACACCCCAGGGCTGCCACACTGCTCTAGGGACAGCACTGGGCAGGGACTCACTGGCGTAGGGGGAGTTGGCAGTGGAGCCGTTGAGGAAGCTGGGGGAGCCGGGCACCCCGAGGCCGGCCATGGTGCCGCCACCGTAGCCGTTGATGCCAGTGGCCCCGGTGTAGCTGCTCTGCTGGCGGGGGGAGCTGGGCACATAGCCCCTCGGTGAGACGCTGCCTGTCGTCCGGGAGAAGCCTGAGGACAAGAGCGGCCAGGGGTGGCACGACGAGGGCAGGGTAACCCCCTCCCTTCACCCCGCGGCACGTTTCTTCCCCCCCATCCCTGTCCCCGGCCCACCTTGCTCAGTGCCCTGCGGTGAGTCGCTGATGCCGACGGCCAACTGGGTGCCGAAGGAGTTCACCCCCACGACGGCGGCGGGGCCATGGGTGCCAGCCAGCGAGGAGAGCTGCCCGGGAGTGCGGGGCACGCTGTACAACGCCTCAGCCATGTCTGCCGCCCGCTTTAGCAGCAGCTCCTGGGGCAGGGGGACACACGGGGATCCTGTCACCCCCATGGCACCCGGAGCCTGGGGTGGCCCTGGAGGAGCTGAGAACGTCCCAGGTCATGTCATCTCCCAGGACACCCACATCCCCGGGGTGCAGGAGGGGCTGTGCCAGGGGGACCGAGACCCGTCCCCCCCGCAAGTGTCACCTCCCAGGGCACCCACACCCCTAGGATGCAGGAGGGGCTGTGCCAGGGGGACCAAGACCCCCCTAGATCATGTCACCTCCCAGGGCACTCACATCCCTGGAGTGCAGGAGGGGTTGTGCTGGGCAGCGAAGAGGTGGGGGGACCAGGATCCACCCCAGTTTGTGCTGCTGTCCAGGAAGGACATGGGAACAAAGGTGGCTTTGGAAGCCTGACCTGGCTGCTCCCTTTCCCTGCAAATGGTGGGTTTGGGGGGGATGGGGGCCCAGCACTGACTCAGAGCCCAAGGAATCCTGATGTGAAGCAGATATGGAGCCCAGGGCCAGCTCCCACGTCCTGGTTCCAGCATTGGGGGCTCAGGGGGAGGGGGCAGGAAGAGAGGACAAGACGGGGGATGGGGGGGGCTAGAGGGATTTTGATTGGGAGGGTGTGTTGCAGTACCTGGTTGCTGTGCGGCATCCCATAAAGAGCCTCCACCAGATCGGCCGCGCGCTTCAGCAGGACTTCCTGGGCAGGGGGCAGGATCGGGGTCAGAGGGGGGTCCATGGTCCTCCCTGAGCCCCCGCCTGACCCTCCCTGAGCCTTCCCACAGGTGCTGGGGTGGGGGTCCCTACCTTGGGCAGGCGCTCAGGGTCCCCGGGATGCCGGGGGATGACCTTCTGCAGCCGCTGGAACCCGTAGTCGATCGTAGGCTCGTTCAGTGCTGCCAACAGGGCCGGGGCTTAGCTGGTGCCCCCTGAGCAGCCCAGGCTCCCCAGCCCCATGGGGAAGCTGAGGCATGGACCAGGCACCGACTTGCACACACCACACACGTGTGTGTGCCCCAGGGGCTGGTAGCAGGCACAGAGCTGCCCTGGACACCGTCCTGGAGGGCTGTGCCCCCTCCCCAATTCCCCACCCCAGTCTCCGAGGTCTGTGCCCCTTCCCCAGGGCCTGTGCCCTCTCCCCAGGGCCCATGCCCCCTTCCTGGGGTTTGCATCCCCTCCCTGAGGTCCAAGCCCCACCTACAGGGTCTGTGCTCCCTCTGCAGGATCTCTGCCCCCTCCTGGGGTTCATGCCCCTTCCCTGAGGTCTGTGCCACCTCTGCAGGGTCTGTGTCCCTTCCCCAGCATCTGTGCCACCTTGCTGGAGTCTGTTCCCCGCTTTGCGCAGTCCAAGCCCCCTCCCTGGGGTCCATGCCCCCTCCTTAGGGTCAGTGTCCCCTGGGCTCTGCGACCCCCCGGCAGGCTCCATGCCCCTCACCGGTGTAGACGAAGCGCCCTGGGGCACCTTTGCAGAACTGCTTGGACTTGTAGGAAAGTGTCACCTCCACCACACCTGGGATGTGCCGGGGGGGAGTCTGCACCCGGATGGCGTGAGGTGTGATGAGCTGCGGGATGAGACAGGCCTCAGCTGGGCCTCAGCTATCACCTTGGTGAGGGAGGAGGGGGAGTAGGAGTGTCACAGCACACACCCCCCTTGCCCTCCCCCACCCCAGTACCTCGCTCCACACCAGCATGGTGCCGAAGACGACCTGCAGCCCATCGAAGAAGTTGTCGCCGATGACAATGACAGTGGCACCGCCGGTGGTCCAGCCCTCGCTGGGGCTGATGGCTTTGATGCAGGGGGTGGCTGCTTCGGGTGAGGGGCAGGGGGGAGGAGAGACAGGGCAGCAGTGAGTGCAGGGGGCACGCAGGGCATGGGCAGGGGGCGCCGGGGGTGGGGGGCTGGGGGAGAGAAGGGAAGGGAAGAGAGGGAGGGAAAGAGGCAGAGATTGAGAACCAGGCGGTGACAGGGGGTGGAAGGACGGGCAGATGGAGGGGGGCAGGGCACGGGCATACAGACACAGGAGGGGACAGTGGAGAGGGGACGATGGGGAGGGGATGAGGATGGTGGGGAGGAGGTGGGGACAGTGTGGGAGAGCATGCTGAGGGGACAGGGAGCGCAGAGCACGGGTGGACAGAGCATGCCCAGGACAGATGGACAGAGAGCAAATAGGCCAGATGGGGGGACAGGGTGCATGTGCGTCAGACAGAGGGACAGAGGGATGCAGCAGATGCCTGGACAAACAGAGGGCACCCAGCAGGGCAGGATGCAGGACAGACAGAGGGAAGGATGGACAGATGGCCAGGGCAGGCACATGGCAGGTGGATGGAGAGGCCAGAGGGAGCCCGTGCACTGGATGGACAGACGATGGACAGGCGTAAAGACGGGGCCAGGAGCTGCCGCTGAGCGGTGTGGGGCAGAGCTGAGTGGGCTTGCACCCTTCAGGGTGAACCCCAGCAGTGGGGACACATCACTGGGACTGTGCTGGCACGTGAGGCACAAATGGCTGTGGGTCTGGCTCCATCACTGTGGGGCACACACGGTCGCGGGGCAGCGGATGTCACAGTTGCAGCAGCACTCACTGGCACGGACATGTGTCTGCCCCTCTGCATGGCTGTGCGCACGTGTCAGGACACAGCACCTGGGACGCGGCCCGTGCGTGTGCGCAGGGCAGGGGGTCGCTCACCTTCGGAGGGGTCCAGGCGCCGCGCCCGCCGCCCGTGCTTGGAGTTGTTGTGGACAAACATGTTGTCGGACACTGCCAGGACGTGCCCGTCCACGTTCACCGTCGTCGACACCACCACCTGTGGGGACAAACGGGTCAGGGCCACCGGCCCCTGCACGAGCATGCACGTGCGTGCGCCCGTTGCGTGTACGTCTACACATGCCAAGGGGCGCACCAGCACACATATGAGCGTTGCGTGTGCGTGTGCATGACGTGTGCACGCACCAAGGGCCGTGCACGCACACCGGCACACGGATGTGTGTTGCATGTACGTGCGCACCATGTGCCCCCAGAGACCCGCAAAGTCCCCCCAGCCCTGTCTCCGTTCCCAGCCCTGTCCCATCCCGGTGTTACTGTCCAGGGGGATCCCAGGGGACCCCCCCCAACC
>VWZK01000005.1:108117-156667 GCA_013396935.1 Baryphthengus martii | reverse complement strand
GCAGGACCTGGCACTTGGCCTTGTTGAAAATTTTGGCCTCAGAAAAATAGAAAATGCTGTTTAAAAACATGAACTATCTTGCTGGTCCCTATGTATAATGTCCCAAACCAAGGGTTACCAGGGTTCAGAGCAGCCCAACAACCACAGAGCAGCCGCCTCAGGTCCATGCTGTCTTATGTTAGCAAAGCTGGGCCACCAGGAACTGAAACACAAGCGGGAAAGTCCTGGAGAAGATGAAGTAAATGAGAGTTTTCTTCCCTAGGTATTTAAATAACTGGAGATTTCATTACCTGCACATACAGCTTGGAAAGTCCCAGGGATCCTGGGCAACCTGCTCTGGGGTGACCCTGCTGGAGCAGAGGGGTTGGACCAGATGATCCCCAGAGGTCCTTTCAACCCCTCACCATGCTGGGATTCTTTGAAGAGCTTATTATTGGCCTGGGGCTCTTCAGAGAGGAGAATGCAGGGTGCAGACCGGGCACAACCACGGCGCCAGCGCAGGCGAGGGTTTGGCAGCGCCGTGCATCCTGCGCTCAGCCCAGGAGCACAGACGGTCTCGCCATGAGGAGGAGACTGAGGGTCTCATAATCCACATGTCTTGAGCAAACCGCTCTACCACACAGCCTTTTCCTCAGGAAAAGGGGGACCACGTTTCCCTGCATCGTGTGCAGGAGGGGTTGGGAGCGGAGAACAGGAGGGACGATGCGCCAAGGACAGGCTACAGTGAAAACCAGCTCCTGCTTTTGAAGCTTCCGTTGAAGTTACAGAAGAACAGATGCAGGCAAGGAAAAGCGATATTGGGAGTAAAATTAATAATAATAATAATCTTCATCATCATCATCAGTGGTCCTCTGCCCAGGAGGGGACATACCTGGGAGGAGAGGTGCAAAACTCCCCTCATAGCAGTGATGCTCCAGCCCTGGAGGGCATCACTGGCAGCTTCTGTCCCCATCACCAAAAGCTGCACTGGGGGGGCCTTGCAGGTACAAAATTATTCCAAACAAATTACTATTTTTAAAAGAAAAAAACCAAACCAACCTGCTTTCAGAAAGTGGACTAGCAACCCTCTGAGATCTAAAGCACAAAGCTCAGGCAGCCATCCCAGCCATACTGCTGCTGCATGAGCCACTGGTCAATCACATCTGTGACACGCTGGGAAGAGAAAAAACCCTCTGGATGGCCTGGACGCTCCACGTCTTGATGGTGGAATGAGCTTTTCCACCAAGACTGCTGATGGCTGGGGGCCAAAGGAACAGGTAGAGGCTTCAGCATCTCTCCCAAGGGCTGTGGGGAAGGAGGGAGCCAAGCTCCAGTGAGCAGCAGTAACTGGGGCTTGCAGGTTAGATGGGTTTCAACCGCATTGTCCCATCCATTTGCATCTCAGCCACATGGCACCAGAGCAGAGCCCTCCAGACCAGAGCTCTAATTCAACTCAGCTCAGCAGTGGAACTTCAAGCAAAGCCCAACTGCTGCTTCAACAGCTCAGAAAAACAACAGCGGAAAAAAACCAGGACTTACCTTCGGAGGGACATAAAACTCAAGGAGGAACCTCTCTCCCTCCACTTTCACTGCTTTCCGGAGCAGGAGGCGGCACTTCTGCCACTGCGAGCTCCCCACACAGTTCGTGTCGTCGGCCACCATGTAGCGCAGCGTCCCCTCTCGCTGGATGTCCACCAGCTCCACCTTGGATGAGGGCACCTTGGACAGGCGCAGCTTGTGGGTCCATTTCTCCCGTGGGTCACCAGGCTCCTTGCCCCCAGTCGGACATGGCTCCCTTTCAGCTCTCCGGCTGCCCGGGGCAGCCTCAGCACCCGGCTCTGGAGAGGACTTGCGATGCCACATCTCCTTCATACCGTCCACCACACACAAGCTCATGTTCCTCAAGGAGAAGCCTTTCTTGAACTTGGGCTTGGTGGTAGCGTGGATGGAGACATCCTCTGAGCTGCGGGACTGGCCGTAGGAGGACACCTTGCGTGCCTGCGCCTGCTGCGCCGGGCTCAGGTACCGCCCAGCGCCCAACGGGGCGTCCATGCTGTCCAGGGACTCGGTGGACGTCTCCTCCTTCCTTGAGGTGACCTCGCGCCCGTAAGGGACGTGGCAGTTCTGCAGCCCCACGAAGGGCACAATGTTGTACTTGGTGGGAGAGTCAGACACAAACACTCGGCTGACCTCCAGGCTGAAGACGTCCAAGAAGTTGGCGGCAAAATGGTGGGAGAAGGAGGTCTCTGCCCCGGGGGTGTCGTAGTGGGGGTTCTCCTTCAGGAACTGACAGAACTTCTGGGCGAAGTCGACGGCGGCCGCCTGGGCGTGCAGCTCGCAAAACTCCCTCCAGTCGGGGAGCGGGGAGGAGGGCTCCTGGCACAGGGCATCGCCGTTCATGGCTGCCCCATTCCACCTGCCGGCGGGCTGCGGGGGCAAGGAGACAGTGTCAGTGCGGGAAACAACACGGGCAACCTACCCTATGTGGCCATCCCCCCACAGAGGTCTCCCCCACCCTCACCACGCAGGAGCAGCTTTTCAGCCCCGGTGTGAAGGGAAACGCCGTGGGAAAGTTTTTGTGCCGTTCCCCCTCCACCTCATACGCTGGAAAAAGTCTTGGCCCCAGCAGCAGCCATAAATTGTACTTACTTTACGATTATGAGCGTGCAAAAGCATTATTGATTTCTCATAAAACCGTTAAGGAGTCCCTGACCGGAGCAGCCCAGGGGGATTCGCCTTCAGGATTTATCTGCCTGGGCACAGTAGCAGCTCTTCCACCGGGCGTCCCAGAGGGGCCCGCACAGGACAGCGCCTTCCCCTCCACACCCAGAAGCTGGTCCCTCCCCTTCTCCACCCGTATTTCTGCCCCGATCCTTTGCCACATCAATTTTGTTACGTTGTTGGTTTTTTTCCTAAGAGACACGGATCTTGCTTCTTTGGTTGGCAAAGACGAGCCTGACACGTGCTGCCACAGCTGCTCATTCCCCAGCTTTATAGCCCAGACCCTCCTTGGCCAGGTGACATCTCACCTGGGGCAGGTGCTGCTCATGGTCCCCCAGCCATTTCTGAGCCCTCCCCATCCTGTCATATTTCCATCAGACCGAGCCGAGCAGAAGCTCAGCCCCTGCCCCTCGCTCTTCCCACTGAGCATCAGGCCAGGTCAGGTCCTCAGCAGAGGTCAACGAGTAGATAGAATCACAGAATCATTTTGGTTGGAAGAGACCTCGAAGAGCATCAAGTTCAACCATTCCCCCAGCACTGCCAGGGCACCACTAACCCCTGCCCCTCAGCACCACATCTCCACAGCTTGGAAACCCCACCCCTGCCGTGGGCAGCCTGGGCCAGGCCTGGACAGCCCTGCAAGGGAAGAAATTGTTCCTCAGCTCCAACCTAAACCTCCCCTGGGGCAACCTGAGGCCACTTCCTCTTGTCCTGTCTCTGTTCCTTGGGAGAAGAGCCCAACACCACCTGGCTCCAGCCTCCTGCCAGGGAGGTGTTGACAGCGAGAAGGTCTCCCGTGAGCCTCCTTTTCTCCAGGCTGAACAAGCCCAGCTCCCTCAGCTGCTCCTCACCAGAGGTGCGCTCTAGATCCTTCCCCACTTTTGGTGTTCTTCTCTGGACACGCTCCAGATCCTCAATATCCTTCTTGGCATGAGGGGCCCAAAACTGAACCCAGGATTTGAGGTGCATCCTCACCAGTGCCCAATTTGTGGGGACAATCCCTGTCCTAGTCCTGCTGGCCACACTGGTGCTGAGCCAAGCCAGGATGTTTGTGACCTTCTTGGCCACCTGGGCACACATTGGCTCATCTTCAGCTGGGTGTTGACCAATACCCTCAGTTTTTTTTCTGCCAGGCAGTTTCCAGCCACTCTGTCCCATCCTGGAGCGTTGCAGGGGGTTGTGGTGACCCAGTGCAGGACCCAGTACTTGGCCTTGTTGAACCTTGTCCCATTGGTCCAGCCTGGCCAGATCCCTGTGTAGAGCCTGTTGGGCACTAAACCCTCTCCCACTATAGCTGTTGGGTACAGGGGGGCGGAAACCAACACCCAGAAATGAGATCCAGGAACTCACCAGAAGTTGAAAGGAGCTGAAGACCAGACCCACACACCCATGGGAGAAGCACCACCTTGCCCGACCGCCATGTTGGTCCCTGTCCCAGTGGCTGTGGGACTCGTAGGGACACGTGTGCATCTCTAGCTTTGTGCTTATGCTGCACTTCCCAAACCTCTACTTAGCTTTGGGCAGATTGAACCACCTCTCCAGGGAGTCCCCCTCAACAGTCACCTCCCAATGCCGAGACTACTTGTGGCTGCTGGTGATGGTGAGCCTTGCCCAGTTTGCAACTGGGGCACCGCTCAGCCCCTCTCCCTAAACACACGGTCCACGTGTCCAGACACCCTCCTTCCCCCCAGGGCAGCAGTTTGGCTGCTCCACCTCAGCGGGCTCAGAGAGCCCAGCGGTGTCTCCAGCTGCCACGCTCCAGAGCCCTGCCTGCTGCTGAGGACCCCGCCTGAGGAGAATTCTGGAAGGATGGGACAGTTCCCCTGGAATTTGCCGTTCTTCATTCCCAGAGCAGCTCTTTTGCCGGTGAGGGATTACTCCTGCTAATCAATCACGCGCAGCAACCCGCCAGCAGCTTACACGGCCAGTAATTAATTACCGCTCGGATGAACTGCACACGCCATGGGACTGGGCTGACTTGCTCCTCATCCTCCAGACCCCAACCACCCGGGCCACCAGATCCCAGGCAGAACCGAGTCCTGAGGGCTGTGATCCAGAGCAGCAGCAGCGGCCAGCAGCCAGTTGCCCTCTCCCAGTAATAGACATTGGAGCTCTGCGGGAGCTCCTCCATCCCTGGAGGTGACTCTCAACTCCCCTCTAACAGGGAGGAACTCACACAAGCAACAAAAGCACTCGATGGAAAGAGAAACCTTGAGAGCCAAATGGGGAAGCTTGGCTTCTCTACTGCCCCGTTAAGGATCACACAGCTTCCCCCTCGCAGCATCTCTGCCCACCACAGGTGGCATCTGCCCACCTTGGAGACAGGGTTGCTGCTCAGCGTGCGCCAGGGAGGCAGCAAGGACAGGGCGCACACGTGGCCATCGGGGACCTGCACTGGTCCCTCACATCCCGCAGCACCATCACTCGTCCCCAGCAGCGCTCCGGCCCCTGCAGAAATCCCTGGCGAGGCTCTCCCCAGCATCACAGGGCTTTCCCTGAGACCTGAGCTGTCCTGCTCACAGGGATCCACGCCAGCTGGGATAAAAAAAAAATCCCTGCAGTTTTGAAGTAGTGTCTGAATTTACCCGAGACAGTAGGAAAGAGACAGAAAATGCAAAGCTGTTTGTTACTTGCCCAGCAAATGCAATTCCCACTTACCCATCCATCACCAAGCAGGGAGCTGGAAGCCGCAGCAGCAGCTACTGCTTTTCAGCTTGAGAATTCACAGCCCAGATTCCCCACCTTGGCACCAAGCCATGGGCCAGGAGTATTTGGGCTCGGGGAGAAAAGGGAGAGGAAAAGGAGACTCCTCTGCCAATCCAAGTGGGCACAGCAAGAGGGAGGGAGGGAGAAAGGTGCAAAGGGTACAAAAGGAAAAGAGAGGAAAGGGGCTTGGAGAGGGAAGAGAAAGCCCCAGGGCAATGGGTTTAATGGCATCTGCCAGAAGGGAGCAGCTCAGCTTTGCCCTGGGGCTTTGCTGGTGTCCTCTCCATCCTGGACTGGGGAGAACGCTTTTCCCTATCGTCTCTCCAGGAGGGAGCGGTGCTATGGAGTGGAGTGGGGCCGGCCTGCCTGAAACTAAGGGATGGCAAGTGAAGAAAAAACGGACTCTGAGATTAAGGGGGAAAAAAAAAAAGAAAAAACAAAAGGCATTTTAAAAAAGATAAAGCCCCAAACAAAAAGGCTCGGCACCCAGGCACCACAGCCAGGCTCGAGCTCAAAGATACGCACGCAGAGGCATCACAGCATCTTCCTTTCATCTGCACGGGGATGACAGACTTTAAAAGGCCAATTTATAAAAATGAAGCCTAGAGGAGAGACATCTGGCAGGTCTAAGGAGGCAGCGGGGGGGAGATTATTAACCCTGCGCTGTGTCTCCAGCCCCCCATGCCTGGAATCAGTCTATGACACCCCCCCCCCAGCCAGGACCCCATGGCACAGGCTGGGAGCAGGTGGGGTGACTGGGGGCAGCTCCCTGGGACCACAGAGCCATCACCGCCCCAGCACCCACCCCAGCACGTACATGTTCACCTGATTTCGGCAGGAAACAGGCTCCCAATTATCCATGTAGATTTACCTTTAATCTTGGTGCCTTCGCTCCCCTCCATATCAACAGCACTGCCCCACTTCTTGAAATAACTTATCATGCCACAGACGGCATCCCCGGGCAGAGCAGTGGAAGCAAAGATGAAAATAAGCTCAAGATGAAAACAAGCAGCAAATCTCTGATTGCTTTTTGGGAAGCAAGGGCCTTCCGCTTCCAGCCCAGCTTAGGTGGGCTGCAGGGAGCTCCCAGGCACCTTTTGGAGGTGCCAGGTCCCTTTAGAGGTGCTATCTGCCAGCTCCAGAGCTGGCTCAAGGGCCACAGCCTTTAGTCTCTGGCCTGGGCTACACGAGAGGACAGACATACGAATGTATGAAACAAGGAGGTTTATTGTCAAAGGGAAGCTACAGAGTGGCAACCAAGACATCAGGCTGGTAGTGGGCTCCTTAACCCACCTGCACGAGTCCTCGGAACACCTCCCAGGGCAGAGCTATGCCCCGCGGCCACTGACACTGGGGAAAAGCAAGTCAGGGTTTAGAAAGGAAGGAAAAAAGAAAGGATTTCTGGGGATAGGTCAAGTGGAAACCCAGGCTGCAGTCACAGGCGAGAGCCAGCCGCTGGCAGCGATGTTGTGACAACCTCTCCCAACAAGCTGTGCTGATGTGTCTCTGCACACACAAGTAGAAAGATCTGAAAGTCGAAGTAAGCTACTGACCTCAAGAAGAAATGAAATTTAAACTGTCAGCAAAAGTGCAAGAGACCATGAAAAAAAGAAAGGTCTCTGGTGAAGCAGGAGTCAGGGAGCAATGACAAAGCCACTGGGATTTGCTGAACCACAGACATGGGGAGGAACCAGCACCTAATGAGGTGTTAATAACCCCAAGGCACAACACCAGTCATGGGATAGCCAGAAGAGCCCACCCAGCACTTGCTTCCAGGGCTTTATTTAAGGAAACAACCCTAATAAAGAGATGTTCCCCTTCCGCCCGCCCAGTGCAGCCAAGCTGGGCCAAAGCGATCCGAAATCCAGCGGGGAAGATACTGCCTGGTGGAGGCTGCAAGAGGCGAGCCTGTATCCCTCCGCCTCTGCCCAAGTGTGAGCCCAGCTGGGAGCAGGGTAAGGCCGGAGAGAGAGGAAGGAAGAGTCCGCACAAAGGTGCGCAGTAGCCCTGGCTCACAGGGAAGGAGGTCCCCAGCTCGGTCCCCACCATCCTAGTCCAGCAAGCGGCTCAGTTTCCAGCAAGATCAATGCCACTCAAAGCCCGGGCTGGCAATCCCACAGGAATGGCATGAGGAAACCCAGGCACCTGCTCCCCCAGAAAAGCTCCTGACCTCAGCGTGCTGGGCCAGGGGAGATCCCCACAGTCACAAGCAGGGCCCCGGGCGAGGCGACACCTCCCCTGCCCTCCTGCAGCACGAGGCAATGCTCCTGGCAGGCTGGCACCCCTCTGGAAGCTCCCGAGGGAGCCTGGCTGAGCCATTGCCTGCCCCGGGCTGCTGGAATCAGTCTATGACAAGGGATGGGGAAATAGCCAAAACAGGGATGGTGCTGCCCTTGGGGACCACGGGGCAAAGCCAGCGGCACGCAGGGCTCAGAGCTGACGGCAGACGGGAAGCAAGCACATCATCTTTGTCCTCACTGTGGCAAGCCCAAATGGATGGGGGATGCATTGGCCACAGGGCTGACGTCCCCCTCTTCCACGGCAGGCACCTGAAGCTGCAAAAACCAAGCGTCCTCCTCCCAGAGGCTTCCTCTACCACTTTGACGGGCTGGGAAGGATCCAAGTCCTCAAGACTCATCAGGGCTTTAACCACACAGAGGCTGAGCTTAGGAAGAGAAAGCCACAGCTCAAAACCCCAAAAGTTATCTGCCCTTGGGCATTATGCATCCCTTCAGGCCCATCTACCATTCCCACCAGGAGAATGGTGAGAGAAGTTCATTGCCCTCTGCACTCCTCATCACTCCAGGTACTATTTATACCCTATGGATCTTACGTCAGACCAGCTGTATGAACTGGATAGAAATGAACAATCTTTGTTTATTTACTGTCCATTCCACTAAAATATTAATCGAACAGCATTTTGGCCTCAAATTTAATGGTCAAATCACCTTCCTTGAACCAATCCCCCATTCAGTGCATGCTTTGACTCCCTGCCTAGATGCACTACAGAGTCCTCTTGTCCCCTGCAGCCCAGAAAACATTTGTGTGGAGTGAAAATGCTTCTTGGGTCTTTTTCTGCTGCCCAGTGAGGGGTTCCTCCAGCCACAGCAGCTCTCAAAAAAGATGGCCCCCAAGCACCCAGCAGCATGGGATGGCCATTTTCTAGGGCAGGGTTTCAGGGCACAGGTGCTGAAGGGAGACGTCTTCAGAAGATAAAATGGACAAGAAATGACCCTTTTCCCCCCCTCTCGCACATATGACGGTCTCCCCACAGCTCTGCATGCAACCCCCCAGTTCTGTGTCCTGATGCCAGTCCCTCTGGAACTGATGCTCCTGCAAATAAACTGGGCTTTGGGGGCCAAACACTGCCCCCAGCACTGTGACCTGGACACAGCTCCAGCCCTGCCACTGACTTACGGAGCAAGTCCTCAGCCTGTGGCACTGCTCACACTGCGCCAGGGGACCCACTCGTGGCCGGGATCCTGCGGTGCTAGAGTTGGGGGCACAGCCGCTCTGTTTCCCCACAGGCAGCCACGCTGCCAAGACCAGCCAGCCAGAGCTCAGGCCCACAACAATTCCACAGTAAAACCTGAGATTTTCTTCATTTCCCACTATTCTGACCAACATCATATCATGGCTGTTTCTCTCCTTCCCCTCCAAAATCCTCCCCAGTGTACATTTTACCTCCCGTGCGGACAGCTGCAGGAAAATAAAGACAAGTTAACAGAGAAGATCCACTGGATCTTAGATAATCTCTTCCCCGAGTAATTCCATCCAGCTTGCCAGGAGCCAGGCTGCCAGCCCAGGCACAGGGCTGGACCATCATCCAAGCCACTCGGCACACCGCTGACCCGGGCGTACCGGCATGGGACCTGAGGGGTCCCAGCCTCACCCACGGGGAGGGGGTCCCCAGGGCCCAGCGATGCATCGCTGTGCAAAGCATGGCTACCGCTGGGCACCGTGGACGCAGCTGGGGGCTCGGAGGCAGCGTGCTGTGTCTGGAAATAATGCACAGACACCCTCTCAAGGTCCCAAAAGAAAATCTGGCTATTTCTCAAAAAAAAAAAAAACAACCTAAAATAAAATAAAAAGATGGACCTTTCCCTAAAGGAAATCAGAGGCTGTTGTCCCTCCTCTCTCGCTCAGGTGCCACCTCACCTGCCTGTCTCCGGCTGGGGCGCTTCCCACAGAAAAGTAACCGGTCCAAAGTCTATTTTTAACCACCACAATAGCAGAGCCTCCCAAGAGGAGCGGCCAAAGCCCTGTCCCCAACCAAGCAATCTCACGTTTCCCTCGCTAAGCCCAGATTTCCTTCCGCCCCTCGGCCCACAGCAAAACCCTCCTCCCGGCCTCCAATCCTCATAAAACCATTTGCACATCCACCTCCAGGCTGGACCGTCGCTGGTGCCACGCGGCACGGTGTCATTTACACCTGTTGTGTATTAACTACTGACGTTGTACCGTGGGCCAGACCCTTCCTGGACTCAGACCTACCAAATAACAGGAGATTGGGCTGCTTGCTCACCGCTCCTGCATGTACCTGAGGCTCAGGGGATTTCAATAAAAAAAAAAAGCCACTCAACATAAAACCGACTTCAGTTTCCCAAACAAATGCAAACTCTTGCCATGTAGATGGCTATGTCATTAAGGGGCTCCTCGGATGGTTTTGGGTGGCGCAGGATGCCCAGCAAAGCGCATCCTAGCGGGGTTCGGCCCGGCCGCCGCTGTGTGCCACCGGCCCGGCTCACCGCTGGGATCACCCCTCCGTTTGAGCAGAGAACCTCCCGAGACGGTTTTTCAATTATGGCACATCATAAACACGGGATAACCTTACATAGGTCTGTACAAAATTTTCTTATTATGTTTTGTTTTGGTTTTTTTTTCTCCCATTGCAGATTTAATTCCCCATGCACATCGCTGTCTCATACTCGCTTACAAACAGTGTTAAACTGCTGCCTAATGGTATCTGAGCTTGGGAAATTCAATTCTACCCAGCGCCTTACCCAGGACTGCTACAATCGCTGCTAATTACTTAAGTGGTGTATTAAGCAAAACACCTCATAAAAATTCCAGTGGGTTTTGAACACCCCACACCCCCCCCAAGCAGATGATGCCAAAACCTCGTTACAGCTGCCATCCCTGGCTGGAGATTCAACCTCAAGCATCCCTTTTCCCTTGTTTTGGCAGAGGAGTTCCTGAGCAGGCAGTGCTCAGCACTTTATACCCAGCACGGTGGCCACGGCCCATGTAGGAGCGATCCACAGGCTGTGCCCAGCTTCTCAGCCATCCCTCCTTCCTGGGGCTCCTGGCCAGGGCACTGCCCCGCTGCGGTCTCATCGCAGCCCCTCTCCTGCCCCAGGGTCTCGTGTGCCAAATGCTGCCAGGATGCGGTGCAGCAGAGCACAAACCCGCTCCCCTCTTCCGGATGGGACCCTGGAGTGGATGGATACACACCAGGTCCCTCTCCTGGTGCCCCCCTGCTCCAAAGTGCCACAAGCATCTGTAGGAGTTGATGGGTGCACGGCTCCAGTCAAGTCTCGCCCCAACCCCAGACCCTGCACCCAGCAAAGTGAGTGCTCCCCCAGCAAGCAGATTCTCCAAACCCTTCTGGTTTTCCCTTTAACAAAACTCAGGTCTGGGCTGCAGTTTTCCCTTTAGGGATAAGCTCTTCTCCTCTCCACTGTGATGGCGTCAGCTGGGATTCAAGCCTGGGAGCCAGGGAGCACACCAGGCACGAGGAAGCGGAGCACTGAGCCAGGCACAAGCCTCCAACCCTTATCCCACCACCCTGTCGGCATCCACAGGCAGGGAAATGGGCCAAGGGCAAATGAGGGCACCCACACAGGGGTGTGACAAGAGAGGAGTGCTGCCAGGAGCGGCTCTGCTGGCCTTTGGGCTGGAGAGGAGCAGGGGAGGCAGCACTGCCCCGGGGCATCCCAGGCAGCCTGATTCAGCAAGAGCAGATGTGCAGCCATCATCGGGTTTCTCTGCTAACCCCGGGAAGAGGAAGAGGAGGGGGAAGAGGAAGGGCATTAGCCAGCAACATCCTCATCTTGAAGAGACGAGTGATTTACCTCCAAGGAGGAAGGACAAGAGGAGGTTGGTCAAGACCAGCCTGCCATGAGGATGCACGAGAAGTGCTCACACCAGCCCAGGAGAGGAGAGAACAGATCTGATAGTCAGGAGGAGCAGCCAGAAGAGATAACCCTGCAGTCCAGCAACCACGGCACCTGTGAGCCAGCCGAGAGGCTCGCACTCCGGGAAGGCAGCAATTTTAACCCCAAAGCCTTGCCCAGAGCAGGACAGGGGAGGCTCCATCCTGCAGCCCCCGAGGACTGACTTGTCCCACTCGATGGCACAGGTGGAACAGTCGCCTGGCGTCGGGTGAGACATCAGACAGCGGCAGGCAAACCCACACCCTTGTCAAACGCATGTCAACAGGTTGGAGCATCTCAGCAAAAATTATGCAACCTTTTCAAAAAATACGCTATTCAACGGCCACGCTGGGCTGTGCCGCAGCGTTACAGCGATGGAGATGCACTGTGAAGCAACACCAAATGCAAGAGGAGAGGTCCAAGAGCACTTGCGATCCCATCTAAGCCCATCTCCTGGCAGGGCACAACCACCTGTCTGCGCACACACGATGGACGAGGGCCCCAGGGTAGGAGGGCCGAGCGCCACAGAGGAGCCTGGGTGGTTTAGGAGCACGATCCCTATTTAGAAGCGTAGCCCTGGATGCCCAGCACTGTAACCATGGTCGTTCTCCACCCCTCTCCCAGCAAAACAAACCAAAAATCCCCATGGAGGGGAGGTTTGAGTAATCTACTCCAAGAAGCTGTGGCAAGGCCTGCCGTGGATTTTGGGCAGGGTGCTGGGTGGACAGAGCGGTTTTACCTCCTCTCCCGTTCAGTTCACAGGGTTCCCAAGGTGCCAGCAGCGTGGATCTTCCAGGTCAAGCGCATAACTTCAACCGATGGATTTCTACACTGGAACGAGGGACCAGGCTGACTCGGAAGGGCCTGGAAAGCAAAGTTCAACGTGGTCAAGCCCCCAAGTGAGTGCAATCACTGCAGTTCTGTGGTACTTGAGCCAGACCAGCCACTTCAGTAGAAACTAGAAATAAGCAGAAGGGCCACAGAGAAAGTCCCTCTGCTTTCCAAAGGCCTTCATGTGATGCAGCTCAGCCTCCTCAGGGCTGGAGGAAGCTCAGGAGCGCCAGTGGTCCCACGGGTGCCTCCAGAGCCCGGTCGCAACTGGAGGCACTGGCTGCCCAGGCAGGACCCGGCTGGCAGGAGGGGGAAGCCCTTTTGCCAGCCACCCAGAGCAGCCTCATGCAAAGCCCAAGCAAACAATAATGCTTTAAGAAAAAAAACCCGAGCATCCAGGCGGGGGCTTATGCGCTGTCCGTGCCCCCGCCGGAGCATCTCCCCCCACGGCCTCGGGCAGCGCCGGGACCCAGCGCAGAATCTGCCCCCGGAGCGGTGCTGGCCCCGGGGCAGCTCCCTCGCCTACCCCCANTGGGGGGGTGGGGGGGGTTCCGCTGCCACCCAAAGGCCCCGGGCCCAGCCCGGCCCAAACGGGGTGCAGCGGCACCGGGCCGGGGTCTCCCGGGGGACGGCACCCCGCGGGTGTGGAGCCATCCATCCCCACCGACTCCATCTCCTGCGCTGGAGTGGGTGTCTGCGAGGGCACCCGTACCCCCGGAGTACACCCTAAATCCACGGGAGACACCGCAGACCCCCGGAGGACACTTCAGATCCTCAGAGGCTGCCCCAAACTCCTCTCCCCATCGCCCCAAGCCATAGGATGGCACCCTAAGGAGGGAGAGCAGCATTTTCTCGGCTCATCTACCAATCCTAAAGCTCATTTTTTTCTCATTTTTGCCGGGGGGACACCCCCTCTAGGCCCCCCCCCCTCATCCTGGGGTTTACCAGACAGCGGGCCCCGGGGCACTCACCCTCACCCTCCTGCTGACGTATTTATAGGGCCCTCTCCAAGCACCTTCCCCTGCCAAAAGGGGTCAGGACGGATTTATAACCCACATCTTACCGCAAGGAAACTGAAGCCCAGAGAGGTTTAAATGATTTAGTCAGGGGTCATATTACTGAAAGCTGCCTCCTGGACCACCCCACGGCCCCCCGTGGGATCTCGCACAGCCCCCTCCAGGCCTCCCTACGCCGTGCCCGTGGAACAGCTAAGGATGACTCACCAAAAAAAGAGAAAAAAATAAAAGGAAAGAAAAAGGTTTTGCGGGAGGAACAAATCCTTTTTACTTCTGCGAAGCACCTGTAGGATCGAGACAATGCTGGTTATGTAAGGGGTGGAGAAGAAGGTGGTTTTTTATTACTGTTATTATTTATTTATTATACTTCCTTGCCATCCTCTCACCCTGCAAGGTGTAACCTGTGGAGATTTGGAGAGCAACTGGTTTGAGGGCACTCGGAGGGTGCAGAAGGCAGGAGGGAGGTTGGTTGTAGGGCTGTTGCACTGATGCACCAGTTAGTTTTTTTCTTCCCCCAAAGCACAAGTGCAGAGTCTCTTCCTAAACCTCTTGTTTTGGGGTGTGTTTTAGGCAGCAGCTTGAAACCTGGGGCAAGGGGGATTTGCAAAAGCCCTGTCTAGGAGGCACGACTTGGGGCATGGACTCTTGACTTCTCTCCTTGGTTTCGTCATTGCCGGGTCTGTGATGATTCTGGGTGAATGCCCACCCTCCTGCTTCTGCCTCCTGACGTTTTCCCTTCCCAGGGGTGTTTGGAGGATGAATTAACGCTCACCAGGAGCCCGGAGCTCACTGCTCAGTGCAGGTTACCCTGAGCAGACCACGTTTTCCATCTCCCACAGGGGCTGATGGTGTGTTCCCACTCACCACCCCCTTCCCCAGTCTCTCTTCCAAAAAGCCTCTCTCCCATTCATATACATTTTTAAAGAAAACACACAATCAATAGTCTCTTAGGCAGGAATTTCATTAAGGGTTTCATTGCTCTCGCTATCGATCGCCAGCAGGGCTCAGAGCTGCGTGCCGTGGGTCCGGCAGACGCGGCTGATGCCATGGGACCACCCGGATCATCCTCTATGGAAAGGACAGCCCTGGGTTTCACACCAACATCACCAGCCGGGCAGAGGATCCAGGGCTGCTCTCTGCCCCACCCTGGATTTCACTTGGTACGAGCAGCAGGAAGCCCAGCATCCCAGCTTTTACTAAACTCCCAGATTTTACCAAGTATCCCTCAAAAGCAAAGCACAACCGGAGCCAGGGAGCGGCTGGGATGCTGGGATTTCTTCCACGAACCAGGATAAACGGTTTATGATTGCAAAGGCTTTGGTACATCCCGGGCACAATTCTGCCTTCCCTCCGTACGTTTCTGCTTGTTTCCAGACATCTAAACCGAGGTTGGAAATCCTGGCCTCGCTCGCGATGAAATAGCAGGTAACCTGCAGCAGTGGGGCTGCAGTTAGAACCAGAACCAGGGCTCCAAGGGTGGAAGGGCACCTTTTGCACCACTGCTGGTCAGGCACTTGAAAAATCCCAACCTTCAAAAGGATTCGAGGGCTAATTTTAGGTCTGCGCCTTGACCAAAGAGATTACAATAATTGCCAGGGTGAAAGTTTAACTTCTCCCATGACTTTTCTCAGCAATCCCCGAGGAACCGTGTTCTGCTGTGCAAAGAGCATCCCCGGTCCAGCTTCCCAAATTGTCTTTTTAAGGCTTTATTTTTAAACCGAAGCCACAGGCTGCCTTCAATAAGATGTAAATTCTTCATGAGTCCCAGTTTGCAGCCAGTGGGAGCTCCTGTGGATCGAGGATGGGCTTCGGCTCAAGTCCTTGGCCTCAGTTCCTGGCCCTGCTTGTCCCTGCCCCCTCACCAGGGATGGGGAGCAGAGCGGCACCGCTCCCCCCGCAGACACCGCCATCCCCATTCATCACTAAACCCTCTTATCAGGAGCGGCGACGCGAGCGCAGCAGAACATACTGCTCGTAGAAACGCGGCCTTTCTGCTATGCTAAACGATTTAAATCTGGTGGTGAATAAACCAAATATCGGCTCGCTTCTGCCAATTCTCATTACACTGGGACTCCCTCGGAGCTATTAGCTGCCTTAAAAAAAAAATCAAAAAAAAAAAATCGCTGGAAGGAGTCGAGAAAGCGAGGCAGCCAGCACTGGGGAGGCTGCTGGCAGCCGCCCGGCTGGAGCGTGACGTGCCCTTGAAAGCGTGTGCCCGGAGGCATCCGGCGGGCGAGCCGTGCCAGCTCCGGCAGCCTGCCCCCCACCACCCGCGCCTCCCGGCAAAGCCGGTTATTTTTGATTTCGTCGCCTCCATCCTCGCCGCGTCCCGGGGCAGGCTGGGGGTTATCTGGGGAGCGGGGGCCGTAAAAGCTCTTGCGGGTTTCCTCGCGAAACCCCGACGTTGTGAGTTTGCAAAGCTGCAAAAACCACGGTGGGGAGAGAGGAGCGTGTTAGGGGAGGAGAGCTGGAGTAGGGGGTGAAGCGTTTTGTCCGGCATCCCAGGAAAAGCCTGGGAAGGAAGGCGGGAGGGAGCCCTCCGTGGCTGTGGCACGAGGCAGCCCAGCCGTGAAACCCTTTTGTGGTGCAGGCGCAGCAAAAAGGCGGGTGCGTATGTGAGCTGTCAGCCGGGCAGACAGGCCCCGGGCATCTCCCGGGTTGTCACAGCTGCAAATTGTCCAGGAACAGCCTCTAATGAGATGTAAGGGAAGGATTTACTGGAGGAAGATGTCACAGGGATGAAAGGGGAAAAAAAGAAGAAACCAGGAGAAAGAGCGGCTTGGTTTTCTATTTGTTTGTGCAGGAGAAATTGCTTTAAAATGTCCTTTGGCGTTTTAGAGAAGGCAAACAGCCAGTGACAGCCCGGCCGCAGGGCTGGAGGAGTCTTCTCCTGGGGATCACGCTGATGTTAAGACCTCGACGTGCAAATTCCCTTCTCCTCCACACTTCCCAGCTCAGGACTTACCTGTGAGAGGGAGGAAAGCCTTTTCCTTTTGGCAGAAAGACCATGGCTAAAATTTCCTCCGCTACTTGAGCTTTTCCTTACTCCTGCACGGCCCTGGTTGAGTTACGCTCTCTGAAGATGACCCTCAAAGGTGGACAAGCCCAACCTCAGATCGGTGCAAAGCCAGACCAGCTGAAATCCCCCCGAGGAGGATAAACAAACAGGAGGATATTCAAACAGGAGCACAACCCTGTCCTCATCTCCCCTCAGGCTGACCGATGGAGTTTGGATGGAGAAAGAGAGCATCAGCTGAGCGGAGAAGCTGTTCTGGAGAGCAGCCTGCGGTGTGTTGATATGTTCTGTGTCCTTCTCATGTGTGCACAGCCTGGCCACCACCATGTCCCGGCTCTTGCGCGCTTCAGACAGGAAAGGAGTAATATTTGGGGTTGATGAGTGGTGAAGGAGTGCAATCTCCTGCAAACACCATCAGGCAGAGAAGAGCTGTGGGGCTCAACCCTTCTGCATCCCTGGCAGTGCTGGGAGTGGCATTAGGAGCAAAAAGCAGGTGTCCAGCTCGGTGTCAGTGGACACATTCCATGGCTTCAAGATTTCCCATTCTAAAGTGTTTCATTCTGCCTGGTCTTGATGTCTCTCCTGCATCCTTCTGGGATGGAGCTCACCAGGCCCCTCTGAATACCCACTCCCACACCAGCAGGATATTTGTGCTCTCTCAGTGTCTCCAGGGAGCACGTTTTTGAGGAGAGATGATCACATTCAGAAACACCACCTCTCCTTCTGAGGCCACGTCACTGGCGAGGTGGTCGGGCCTCCGCAGGGCAAACCAGAGGAGCTCGGCACCGGTGCTGCTGCTACTCTTCTTCCTCCTGCCAATGCAAATGAAAAGCGATGTTTTTTTCTGTGCTGAAACTTCCCCTCCGTGCCCGGTGGCAGGTGGAGAGCTTGCCAAGCGTGCAAGTGTTTGCAAGCAGATGCAGAGCCCTGTGCTGGGATGAGCACCCACATGAGTGTGTCCACACCTGGGGCTGCAGAGCTGAAACCCTAGCAGAAAAACCCCCAAAACCCCAGTGTGGTTGCTCCTACCTCCTCCTGCCCAAGGGCTCTGCTCCTTTGCTGTTCCCCACGGCCGTGCCTGTCCTGCCGGGGTGACCAAGGCCGTGTCCCTCCTGGGGGACAGGCACCGTCTTGATCCTTCTCTTCCAAACCTCTGCCCATTTCTCCTGGAGCAAGGTCGGAGGCTATTAGCTACTCTTATACGGTCTCTGAAGTATCACTTTTCTTCACACTCTTCTGCTCTGCTGGGGCCGTGCTTGAAAGATGGTGTCAGCAGCTCTGTTTTGGCCGGGCAGAGCACCCTGTAGGAACCAGCCATGGGAGGAAAAGGCTTCAAAAAGCCTTCCCACACATCCTCTTTGGCTCTGCTGTCCTGGCCAGAGTGGTTTCCAGAAGTGAAGCTCTCCTCGCTGCAGCAACCTTCAGTCACCTCCTGCAGCTGAGTAAATTTGGTGGCCTCTGCTTGGGGATGGGCTTGGGATCCTGACTTTGCTGGTCCTGACTGAGCTGTTACTTCTGAGGACCGCAGGACAATGGTGCAGCTCTCCTACAGGGTCTGTCCGAGGTCAGATCCTTCCTGCCTCATTCTCCCTGGGCACCACAGAGCTGGGGGCTCCCTTGACGCTGCTGCTCCCAGCTCCCATTTATCCTGATTATCCCTCTGCTCTGTGCCCACAGCCTCCAGCCAGTGGGAACCAATCCCCTGGAGGTTTCAGGGCATTCATCTTTCTCACTTGCAAATGCTCCTGCAACGACAGCTCCTTGCACCTGGCGATGGAGGTGAAACCACGCTGCTCCTGCCAGCCAAGGGCTGGTCTTTGCAGTGTGGGATCCTCTCCCCAGCATGTTCCACCGTGCTGGCCCAAGAGGCTCTTTTGTTGCGGTTTTGCAGGGTTCTGCCTTTCCTACAGATTGGAGAGCGTCCTTCTGGCAACCTTGGCTTTGAACCAGTCCCACTCTGCGGGTCAGGCTGGCCCCGGTGTCTCTGCAGTGCAAAGCCCTCCCTGCAGCAGTTCTGAATGCCCACTTGCACCTGCGTTAAAGGAAAGAAATAAAAAAAGCATTAAATATTAAAGGCAAAACCATTTTTGCCTGGACTCAGGACAGCGCTCTAAAATGTTCAACAGCTCCCAAATCCCAACTCGCCCCTAGCTTTGAAAGCTTCTTCCATCTTTTTACCAGCCCGCGGGGAGCCGGTGCAAGGTGTGTGCGAGCGGCAAGGATGGTGCGCAAAGTGCTTCCGAAATCCTGTGACCCTGCAGGGACCAGTGGATGGAGGAGAACTGGCCCAGGTCACTGGAAGGTGGTCAGCAAGGGCAGACCCCTCCCCACCCCCAGGCAGGCTGTGTCACCCCAGGGGAGGTTGACACAGCGCTGGGACAGGGCGGGTCCCATCCTGCCCCCACGCACTGATTGCTGAGCAGCCCCAGCAGCACCTGCTCGTGGGGGTGGTGTTTGGGTCCTCTCCATCAGTGGGGACCCCAGGGAGGGGGTGGTGGTGCAGGCTGAACTTCTGTGCTGGAATGGTGATGCTTTCCCTGCTCCTACACTGACTGCCCCACCCCCAGCACCTCCCTGGCTGGTGGGATACTCAATGGACATGGGCTGCAGGGGGGGGGCAGTGTTTGTAGAGCAAAGTGAGGGGTTTTTTTTAATGCAAGAAGCCCTTTCCTGGCTGCTGAGGGGTGTCCCCGGAGAATGGTGAAACCTTTTGGGAACATCAGCAGGACCATTCATGTGGGTCCAGCCCACAGCCCTCCTCTGTGCTAAACACCTGTCGCAAACCTCTAAAACCACCAAGAGGCTATTAAAAAACCCACTATGCCCACCAGACCCCTTTACCCAAGAAAGGGGAGGGGTTCCACTGATCCCGGGGTGGCTGGGACCTGCAGGACCACCTCCTGAACATCAGCTCGCAGCATCGCCCCGTGGTGAGGCAGCAGCGCAGACAGGCTCAGCCTGGACCCGTGCTGTGAGATGGGGTTTCCATAGTGACGGGCACTGAAAGGCCTCAGATCCTGGATGTTCAGGGCAAGGATTTGGGGTGGGGACTGGTGTGCTGAGAGGGTACCTCAACACCTCACACTGCAGACTGTTTGCTGCTGGGAGGGACATCCCCCAGCTGACTCGGGTCTCCCGTTGTCCCTGGGATGGCTCCACATCTGGAATCACACCTCACGTCACCTCTCTCGATGACCCACCAGGCGTTTTGCAGGATGCCTGGGGAGGACCTTGCCTTGGAGGGGGGAGGGGGGGGGATTCGTAGCAGGGGGCTCAGCCTCCAGAAGGACCCCGGTGCTGCCAGCCCGGCCGAGCCTCCCTCGGGGAGCTGGGGAGCGTGGCCAAGCCACAGCGGGGTGTGCGGGTTCCCCTCCGCCTCTGCTCCCTCCCCAGCTATTTTTGGCAGCCCACATGTCGGTCCCCTCCTCCGCTGCCGATGGGGACGGTTATTCTGGGCAAGAGGAGACGTCAGAGGAGGTTGTGCCAGGGCTGCGGTGCTGCCTTCAGCCCCAGCACCGCTCCTCTGTGGGTGGGGAGGCCGGGCTTTGCTGCGGTGGGGTGCGGTGGGGTGTGTGCACCCCTTTTGTGTTACAGCTCTGAGCTCCCAGGGGCAGCCTCTGTGCAGCGAGGGCAAAGCGGCAGGGCAGGGGACAAAGCAGAGGTGCAATGTGGACAAAAGAGCACATGGTGGTGGTGAAGCACTAGTGCAACAGGGGGAAAGCACCGTGCCATGGGGACAAAGGCCCCTGTAATGGTGATGATGCTCCGTACAATGGAGACAAAGACGTCCCCTGTGACAGGGGCAAAGCTCCACCGATGGGGACAGGGCACAGGGAGCGCCTCAGCGGAGGCACCCTTGGCCAGTGGCACTGCCCATCACCCTGCAGCCACCAACAGATGAAAGATGGGGGCAAAACAGGTTAGGAAAAAGGAAAAAGGTGTTATTTCTACTAGCTTGGGTGGGACCTGCCTCTCATCTGACACATACACTGTGCCCACAGTTGGGTCATGATGGTGCTGTACCCAAGCCACCCATGCATCATGGCAAGAGTGGGTGCACCCCTCGGGCACCTGTGGCTCTGCTTGGCACTGGCACCTGCCCTGGGCTGGAAACACCTCCCGTGGCTAGACACATCTTACCTGAGAAGCCAAAGGCAAGGTAAGGTGACTTTTGGGTCACCGGGCCGTGCCAAAAGCCGGCACAAGCTCTAAGTTGCCAGCCAGCAGCTGCCCCTCGGCACGGGCTGTTCCCAGCAGAGCTGCCAGGGCCAAGCATGGCTCACCGGCTGCCAGAGCTCTTTGTCTTCCCCTGGATACAGCCACTGGGGATGGGGAAAAGAAACCAGCTGCCCTGAGACACCACAGGATCACGAGCTGGGTTCTTTCCGGTTAAAAGGTCCCACGCAGCTGAGCTTTCCCACATGGTGCTAATGGCTGGGCTGGGCTGGGCTGGCAGGAGATCGTTCATGGAGCAAGGAGCTGCTGGCTGCTCTAGCCAGGAGTCATTCCCAGTGTGACTTGGTGATCTATGGCTGGGGCATCATTCAGGGAAAAAACCCACCAGTTTTCTTCCCTGCTTGTTTTTTGTTTCCATTGCAATACCAGCTCCAGGGGAGACTCTCACACCAGCCAGTTGCAGGGTTGGCAGCTCGTGGGCATCTGTCCCGTGCTGGTCAGTATTAAAAAACATAATTAAGGAGTAAAAGAATAACCAGGGTGTTTGGGAGAGGCAGCCTTTCCGTGCCCACCCCAGCTTTGCAAACTGTCACACTGTCCAAGCAAAGCCCGGCGGTGGGCACTGCCCACCCTCCATCCTTGGGGCATCCCCAGGGATGCAGCCAAGCAGGGAAGGGCTTTGCAAGCCCCTGAGGGGTTCAGGATAACGGGGGCCAGCGAGACCCCTAAATGTCCTCGTGCCAACCCACAACATTCTCCACTGAAGACAGGGCTGGAAAATGAAGGACTGGGATTTGGTTGAACCCCCAACCAAGGGTAACATCCCTGTGGGGAGCAGGGATGCTCTGCGATGCCCCTGGCTCCTTTGGCATCCCTGGCCCCAGCTCTCTCCCAGCACCCTTCCACCTTATGTGCCTTGTTTACGTTTTCCTTTCTTAACAAGAACAGACTTTTGGGGCGGGAGCGGGTGAGGTAAATATTTTTCCGCTTCCTCTCGGAGCTGGAAAAGCCTGCGAGGCCCATCTCCAGGGAGACTCTGTAAATAAGGCGGAGGGGGAGGAGGGGTGGGGGAAGAGCGCTCCATATGCTGCACCAGCTTTCGGCCCCGGCTTGCCATCAGATGTCTAACACAACAGGAAGCAATAAAAACAGTTATTACCAGCCAGCACCTTCCAGCATGGCCGCGCGGAGGAGCCTGCCTTCGCTTTTGCCCTCCTCGCTCCAAGCCCGGTTTAATTACAGGGCTCCCCTCGGAACGGGGTTATCAGGGCTCCCGTAGCATCAGGGCTCCCGGCAGAGATGGCCAGCTCTGCTGCAGCGGGGCACGGTGCCACCCCGCTGCCGCGATGTCGGCATCGAGATAACCCTGCTGCGATTCCCACGCACTCCCGGGTCCCTCCGCCGGCTGCTGTCACCTCTCCCCTGGGACCGGCTGTTCCGCCTGGGGAAGGCCACATGGGAAGAGGACCATAGCAAATGCCCCTTGGCCGAGGGAGCTCGCGGCGTTCAAACCCTGCTGTCGTTATTAAAACAAGCCATCTAAAACCGGCAGCCCCAGCTGCTCCATCTATTAGGAAAGAAGTGAGAGGGAGGATGGCTCAGAGGTCGTAAAGCCGTGATGCTCGCCGTGCGCCCTCGGCTGATAATTCCTGCCGCGTGGCCGTAACTCCCGGCTGAACCAGAGCATGGCTTCCAGACAGATGTTAAGCCTTGATTTAAAGGCATCAAGTGATGAAGATCCACCACCATTTCCCTGCCTGCTCACAGCGGATAATTAGAGCCACTCTTTCAAATATAAATACAAATTGATCCCTCTGGCCGGGCTGGTCAGGCTCCTGCCTCCAGAAATCCAAATCCTTCTATCTTATATCTTTTTTTTTTTTTTTTCTTCCACATAGGCTGTGTCCGGGCACTGACCCATCGCGATGGCCCCTGTGAACCCCCAGCCCTGCAACCTGTTTATCTGCTGCATTTACTGGGTACACCCTGAACTTAAAACAACCTGCAGCACTGGGCGCGTTTCTCCCGGCGCTGGCTCTGCCCATGCTTGTGTTTATGAAGCTCTTTCCTGCTGGCGGGGAAGTCTCGCTCGCATCCTGCACGCCAGGCGCTGGCTCCGCTTCGTTCGGCTCCGCTCAAACCCTATCGATCTCGCCCTTCCACTTGCAGAGCGGGCGAAAAACACGTTTGCTGCCTGTGTATTAGTGGCTCTGGAGACCCGTTGCCAACAGGAACCGGACTGGAGGGATGAGGCGCCCGGCCAGAGACCTTTAGAAAAATCACATTATTTTTCTTTTTTTATAGCACTGCAATAATTGCCGCTGCGGCTTGTCCTGCAGACACCCCCGCATCGCCCTGCTCCTCCAGCGCACAGACACACACCGACTGGGCTGCCAGAGCGTTCGGCATCCCCTGCAGGGATGGAGCTGGATCGGGCCCCTCACCTCTCTCCCCTGCCTGGGGGGAGATGGGGTGTGCACTGCAGCCGAAAAGCAAGACACATCGGCTGCGTCCTGGCAGTGATTTCTCTCCTGTCTCCTCTGCCCACGGCAAAAACTGAACTTGTGACCCAGATGTGAGCAGCCTGTTATCTCATTAACCATCCGGGCCTCCCCAGAAGCCTTTTATTACCATATAAACCTCCACCACCACCATGAAATTCAGCCTGGCTCTCTGAGATGGATTGAAAGATTTGCAGGTTAAATGGACATAAAAAGCACAAGTTTCCCCATAATTATTTTCCTGAATATGTTGATACTAATTAAAATTGTTTCCCATAATCAAATTTAAAACAGTGAAGGGAGAGCAAGGGGTCACAGAAATCCTTTTCTTTTGAGTCACTCGGGGATAAGAGGGGCTTTCAAACCAAATTAGCAAAAAAAAATCCTAGCGAGGGCCAGGCTGTGGGACTGCTCTTCTAACCTGGCCAGAAATGGGGCTCAAGGGGTGCTGGGGCTCAGGGTGGGTGTGGGGGTGTGGGCCTATAGGGGTGTGGGTCTTTACGGTGTCCTTGCCCCTGCCTGCAGCAAACCCTGGGCAGGGGGGAGCTGTTCAACAGCTCTCACCCCAGGTTGGGGCTTCAGCCTCCTTTAACTGACCCACTGCTTCTGTTTCTGGAGGGGAAGGGGGGTTTAGGCTGCTCTGTGTTCTGCCCCTTCCCTGGCCTTGCCAAGCTTGGCCAGGGGGTGCCAAGAGGTGTCTGGGGGCTGGAGGTGACATCTCAGAGTGACCAGCCACTCAGGGGCACCCTGCCACATGCAGGGTGTCTTCCCAGGCACCAAAATGGCTGGTTTTTGTTCCATGCTACACAGGAGCATCTCGCCGGCTGTCCCAGCACACGCTGCTCTGCCCGGAGGGACGAGGCTTCTCCTGGAGCCCTGCAACCCCCTGGAGCCCTGCAACCCCCTGGAGCCCTGCAACCCCCAGCTCTGCCTGAGCCCTTTGCCTCCAGCACAGCTCTAGAAAGCAGGTCCACAAACTTGGCCGAGACGCTGGCCAGCCACGGGCAGGCAGTGACCCGAGAGCCCTCCCGAGTTTGGGCTTTCCCTGCCTCCGGTCAGAGGTTTTTGGCAGCCAGAGCCGGACTCGGGAGCAGCAGTTGTTTGCTGTCCAGGACACCCAGATGGCCCTTCGCTGCTGTAAGATCGTCGGGGCTGAGAGGAGCAAGAGATGCCATCCCCCCAGTACTGCCGGTGCTCACCACGATGCCCTGGTGAGCGCAGCCCCTCTCCGGTGGTAGGTGCCAGGCAAAGGCAGGAGATGTAGGTCCTTGTGCTGTACAGCAGCAGGAGGAATTCCTGCAAGCTGCAAAGCAACATGATTAGAAGAGAAAACAACACCTTGCATCCAACCCCTGTCCTTCCCAGGAGGGATTTTGGGACAAATTGGTGAATTTGCCATTATTATTTTCCATGGAAGGAGATGATGGCTCTGCCTGGGGGATGAAACCCAGCCCAGGGGACTAGTAAAACCTGGGACTCCCTGGAGGCTGCAAAACCTTTGGCACAGCCTTGTGCCCTTAGCCCCTTGCAGTGGGGGCACAGCTCTGGGCTCTCCCCAAACCCCCTCACACCCACTGGGCTCGGCAAAACAAAGCTGAGGCTAAAACCCAAGGTCAGAGCCTGCACAGCAGCCTGGCCCCACCAGGCTGGGGCTGCTGGGGTCCCCTGGGGCTGGAAAAGCAAGAAGAAAGGAGGATGATGAAGTGGGGAGATCATGACCAGCTCCCCTAAAATTATCCAGGCAAATTTACACCCTTTACCCTGAGAGCCTCTACCAACAGCCGCTTGGGGACAGAGAGAATCGCTGTGGTTTTGGAGGCTGCCTGGGTTCAAGCCCCTCTGGGTCATGTCCCCTCATGGTCCCTCCTTCGCTGGGAGCCTCTAGCCTGGCCTGTGGGATGCTGGTGTTCACCAGCAGCCGGGATGCCAGCTCCAGCACGCAGGGACAGAGGTCTTGCCCTTCCCGGCGCTGCGAGACATCGCTGCCTTTAGCTGCTGTAATGGGTTTCTAAAATTAGCTGCACACTCTGCCCTTGGATTCGAGCAGGACATTTCTCAGTTGTTTAATATCAAAAGTCCAAAAAGAAAAAAAAAAAAAAAGAAAGGAAGGAAAGCACAAAAGCAACCCAGTCAATGCACATCTAAGTTTATTTTATCACTTGTCCCGCAGAACCCAACATCTATTTTAAGTCATTTATGGAGAGTACAAGTGTGAATAGCTGCAGCAGTTTTGCAATTCCAAGACACCACACAGAGCTTCTAAAAAAAGCAAATTTAACCTTCCCAACAAAGCCTCAACAAGCATCCCACCCTTCCCTGGATCACGTTTCCAAGCTACTGATTTCAGACAGCAAAAAGCTCATCTCCTCCACATCTAAAGTCGATTAGTTTATGAAGAGGTCCCTGCCATATGGCAGCATCACCCCTGAGCCCCTCGCTGGCATCTCACCCCGCGGGCGCCTCCCTTCCGGATGGGCTCGGTTTACCCCGCGCCGAGCGGGACAGGTGCAGGTTGGTCCCTCGGGGTTGATCCCTCCCTTCGATTTATGAGTATTTTACATTTTGCCACGGGCCACAGCTCCTATAAATAACCCTGGGCTGCCTGTGGCAGATGTGAAGCCTATCGCTGCCTGCACGCTCCGTTAGAGGCCTCGGCTCCCCGGCAGCGTGAATGTGAATAGATCTGGATCTGCAATGAAATATTAATTGGAAACAACACTATTCTCCTGTCTTTGGAGGAGAATTTTAATCGAGGACCATGCTAACAAGTTAATATCTTCCTGCACCATGTGGTCACAGTGAGCCAGGGCAGGGGAGGGGGTGCTGGGACCTGCTTTTTTTAATCAGAGTCTCTCCTCTCACTTCTTTCTCCCCAAATCAACCCAAATTAGCAGCCTGGTATTCAACCCACCACCGGCAACTGCAGCTGAGCAGATCAATTACAAGGCATGTAAAGCCCTCTGTGGGCAGGTAGCGCCTGGGATTAGGTGAAGCTGTTGTACCCAGAAAGCCAACCGACACTTGGTGGAAACGCTTCAGCAAGGAGAGGGTCTGGAGCATCCCACTGAGATCAGTCCTGACCAGCAACACTTCCCTTCATGCCCATTAAGTCCTAACTAGGTGGGCTGTTTCCAAGCTGACAGCTCTGGTTCAAAAAGAGTATCAGGTGGTGCTCAGTGGGGTGATGTGAGGCACTGCAGAAGATCCTGAGAAGTCTTCAGATGGAGCCCAGGACTGAGCAACAGCTCCATTTGACTTGAGAGGCAATGCCCTGAGCAGCCTCATCTTGGGGATGGCTGTTTTCTCTGCAGCTGTCTTGCTCAGGCTGTCAGTGCCCAGCAGGACCACCGGCTTTCTGATAATTCAGTATCTGATAATTCAATACCTGAGCAAAACAGGAATTCTCAAACATCGCAACACTTGAAAAGGCAGATTTGGGAAGTCATTTCCCACATCTCTGTCCCATTTTCTGACTAAATATAGTTCACCCAGTGTTGTGCTGGACTTGAAACAGGATGGAAAGAGCAATTGCATCTGAGAGGTGTACCTTTTATCTTGCATCTTGCGTCTATTTTGGTAAAGACTGAACTCTCTGGGACATCAGGAGGACCCAGGCCTCCTCTGGGGAGAGAGGGAGGGCTGGAAACACCGTGTCCTGCAAAATGACTCTCCATTAGCTGAGGCTTTTCATTTCCAAGGGTGGGAGCCGGGGAGGATCACTGCCTCCATCCTACAAAGCTGAAAGCGAAGCTATAGCGAAGCAGCTGGCGGGGAGCAAAGGGACAGATCCTGCCATGGGATGAAAGGGGAGCCAGCGCCAGCGGGTCCTGTCCATCCGTCACTGCCACATGTCGCCCACATCCCCATTCTCATGGAACTTATGGAGGTGGTCGGCGTACCTGCGGAAAGGGAACAGCTACGTTACCTCGCAGCCAGGTCTGGAGCGCTTCGGTGGCAGAGCGGGAGCCGCTTCGCTTCCGAGCACCGGCTGCCGTAATGAGCGCCACGCTTCACCCAGCCACGGGCAGCAGCGCCTGGGAGCTGCTCAGGGCAATGGAGACAAAGCAGGGCCTGACCCTGGTCTCCAGGCTTGAGCAGGGCTCCTCTCCTGGGCAGGAACCGCTCACGGGAAGGGATTTGGAAAACACCCGACTGAAGACAGGCAGTTGCCTTGCTCCGAGCATTTTTTCTCCCCCCCATCCTCATTGGATGAAAAGCATTTAAAATCCAATTAACCACCCTTGTTTGCAGGACAGAGGGGCGCCAAGTGGTGCCCAAAAAAATCTGCTGCAAATCACCATGACTTGTCCACTGAACCTGGGTGGAAAACACCCCAGCCCATCCTCAAACCCACTTCTTGGCGCAGAAGGCAGCGCAGTCCCTTCCCACGCTCTCGCTCCAGGCCGTTTTGTAGAGCACCTGCAAAACAAGAAAGACAATCGGTTCTACTTTCACCTGTCCACCTCTGCCCACCCTCGCAGCAGCCTGTGTCACCGCTCTGCCGCCCCGTCCCTGCCATCCCATCCTCCTGCCCACCGGCAAACTCTCGGCTGCAGCATTTTGCAGGCGCCTGCGGCTTTCGCTCATCGAGCGGAGACCAAAAGCAATGCTCTGGGCAAAATCAGTTTGGCAATCTTATGTTGCCAAAGTGGAGGAACCCAGTCTGTGCTTTAGGGGGTTGCCCTCAGGACGGTCAAGACGACCTTTTCCAGCAGGGTTGTGTTTTTGGGACAGAGCTGCGGTGGCTGCGGTGGGTTGGGGCAAGGCGGTTGCGCTCGGGGCTGTGCACGGATGAAGATGTGGTTTTGGCACAGCCTTGAGGAAAGTCACTGCTCAGTTTGGCTCCTTCTTCCCTTTGTGCCCCTGGGATTTCATTTCAAAGTTGTGGTCCGAGGAGGTGGGGAGGTTTTGGACCAGGCTGATGTATTCAGGGGTCTAGAGCAGGAATCTGGTGAGGAGCAGCTGAGGTTGCTGGGCTTGTTCACCTTGGAGAAAAGAAGGCTCAGGGGAGACCTTCTCACTCTCAACACCTCCCTGGGAGGAGGCTGGAGCCAGCGTGGGCTGGGCTTTTCTCCCAAGGAACATGCGACAGGATAAGAGGACCCAGCCTCAAGTTGCCCCAGGAAAGGTTTAGGTTGGAGCTGAGGAACAATTACTTCCCCTGCAGGGCTGTCCAGGCCTGTGCCAGGCTGCCCAGGGCAGGGCTGGAGTCCCCCTGCTCCCTGCAGGGGTTTCCAAGGCGTGGAGCTGTGGTGCTGAGGGACAGGGGTTAGTGGTGCCCTGGCAGGGATGGGGCAACACTTGGACTTGATCTTAAAATCAATTCCACAATTCTATGATTCAAGCCTTGGGGAATCTATAAACTGTTGTTACCTCAGCATAAGGCAGTGGGTGGGAAGGGGTGAAGGCTCTGCTGTCTCCTGGGATCAGCAGCAAAGACGTTGCTCCCTCCGCAGGGATGGAGGAGCCGGGATCTGAACAGTCCCTGTTGGACACAGGGTGTGTGCCCAGCACAGGCAGCGCTGGCTGCTGGATTTCAGGCCCATTTGTGTCTACATGAAGTAAGATCATTCCAGCCATGAAATATTTCTGAATATAACTTTTTTGGTGTTTTTTTGTTTTGTTTTTTTTTTTTTGTTTTTTTTTTTTTGTTTTTTTTTTTAGTTTAGAGCTTTAAAGTTTAATGATGTTTAGATTTTTATTTTCTTTGCTCTTTTCCTCACCAGAAAAATAGCACAAAGTCAGTTTTACTTTGAAAGGATCAGGATAGAAATATTGTTCTGATTTATCTTTCATCTTGCTTCATCATTTAATTATTGATGATTTGTTTGTGTTTTTTTCCCCTGAAATGATAAACTACCAGAAACTGTGCAAGAAATACAGGAGTTTGTGCCATTACTGACTCCCAGGGGATTCAGGCTGACTCAAGCCTCTATTCCTCACCAAACCTCATTTTCTCTACTTCCAACCCTAATGTACAGTCAAGGAAATTAAAAACAAGAGGAAAACAGAGCCACGGGGCACCTAAGAAATGTGGGAAGAACTAGAGCTCACATAGCGTCCTGCAGAGCCAGAGGCAGCGACCGCCACCGAGCTCCACCGCACGGGGGTTAAGAGATGGATCCAGAAACAGGAAGATGGGATTGCACGTGGTGTAGAAACAGGCAACGTGGGGTCCTGGGCAGGTACTTTATTCCTAAAATTGCCTATGACATTAGCTTCACAATGATTAATCGGGATGTTGCTGCCTGATGAGCAGAGGGCTGGCTCGCTGGCATGCGGGGGTGGTGATCCAGACCTGCACACCAATCCACCAAAGCCCAGAGGTGGCCGTTCCCACCCGTGAGGCCGAGGAGTACGTAGGTGTCCCCACAGAGCCCTGCTGCCCGCGTTCCCAGCCTCCCCGCGCCACTGGAGCTGGTGACACGCCAGCTGCAAGGCACTTGGCTTGGCACAATAATCTAAAAAAGCAAAAACTGCTCCCTGGAAGGGACGCTTGCTAACGTTTCACTGGGGTGCCCACCCTCCCCCTGGCTCCCGCGCTTACCAGGAAGACGAGGCAATGCAGGAACAGGGTGTAGAAGAAGGCAATGGTTCGAGCTGTCTTGTTGGACAGAATGAGCCGACCCTGCAGCAAGAGCAGACCAGAAAAATCCCATTTTCATGCAGGTCGGTGGAAACCAGCCCTCCCGGTGCACAGGCTCAGAGAGACTCCAGCCAAGATTAGGGTTCTGTTTTCACCAGACTCTACGTAAATACACAGGCGAGAGGAGATGCTCTGCCACCCAGCCATGCCCATCACTCTCCTTTAAGGTGGCTGCCACAAATTGAGGTGAATTTAGGGCTTTTAACTGTGAGGTTTCCCCTACTGAAAACTCTCCGGGCTTCATTTTAAGTCGCCTTTACCCCACCTTTCTCCCCTGGCTCTGCCCATTCCCCCTGCGCCAGCCCTGCCTCAGTTCCTGCCTGCGGCTCAGCGCCGCTCCGGAGAGAAACCCCGGCAGTAATTAAGTCTCACACATTTTTAATTGACGAGTTTGAAGAACTTGTGATTTGCAGCGGTCCCTGGCCGCCTCCTCGGCTGAGCAAGCGAGCGCTGCGCCGGTGCTCCCCAAGGCTGGTCCTGCTGGCCAGCCCTGCCTGTGGCCCAGCTCCGCTGCGGGACCCCGGGAATCACTCAGAGGATGATTTCACAGCCAGACCCACAGTGACGCTGCAGCCTCCCAAGCGCCCCGGCACATTTCGGGGGCAACCACTCTGCACCCTAAGGTTTGGATTCTTCTCGAAATCTTGGGATCCCTCCCTGTGAACTTCCAGCCAGCTCAGCCAAAAGCAGATGTGGTCCTGCGCCTTGGCTCTGGACCCTCCGGCAGCAAAGAGCTGGCACAGCGGCATGAAAGGCTTGTTTCGGTGTGGAACCCCCAGCTTGCCAGATCCTCTGTGTGCCAGACCCCCAGCTGCTCCCTCTCCCCAGTAACAGTCCTTCCTGCTGCGTGGGGGAGGCTTGTGGCTGGACCTGGTGGTCTGGGCAGGTCCCTGGGGTCTCACAATTTGTCCCACTGCCCTTCCTACTTGCCACAGATAGCGGCATTTAAGGGAAGGTCTTCACCCTGCCTTGCTCTCCCACGAGCACAGCTCCAGGCATGTGCTGCCTCCTCCCACTGCCAGTCCCCTGTAAAGCTGAGAACCACTGTGGGGAGGCCAGGAGGTGGAGGAGCGTCAGTGGCCCCTGGGGAGGCATGAAACACCGCTCAGGCTAAAGCAAAGCACCCCCGAAGCAGGGACTGCCAGATGGACATTACCCTGGGGCGTTTTGGAGAGCAAATGTGAACAAAACTCGTTGGGCTTCTTCAGAACCTTGTCAGTACCCTGCTCCACAGATTCACTCATTTCTCTGGCTCTGCAAGGTCTGTCTTGAAAGATTTACCCTCCATGTCTGCCAGTCCTGTGCCAGCCCACAGAGACGTCTGAGCTCACTGGGGCCTGGAAGCCCTGCAGAGCTGGGCTACGTCAAGCTCCAATCCCTCATTTTGGAGAAACCACTGAACAGCAGCCAGACCTTGGTGATGTCCGAGCCCTCCTGGCCCAG
This sequence comes from Baryphthengus martii, assembly GCA_013396935.1. Taxonomy (NCBI): domain Eukaryota; kingdom Metazoa; phylum Chordata; class Aves; order Coraciiformes; family Momotidae; genus Baryphthengus; species Baryphthengus martii. Next base: position 125,477 of record VWZK01000005.1, on the reverse strand, counting down.
GACACGGGGGTCCCAATGGGAAGATCTTCACGTCCATCCCTTCAAAAAAGCCAAAGTCAGGAGCAACCGCAGCCTAGAAAGTCGGCTTATGAAGGACGGGTCCTACCTTCCTACACAGCAACTTTCCATTCCTGCTGCAGAAGCTAGGGATTCATTATGGACATAAGCACATTCCCCAAACCACCACGCGGGCTTTGCAAAGCTGCTGTTAAAACCCACAGATCTCCCACCAAACCACTTCTGGGCTGAAATCTTCTTTGCTATTCACGGCCACGGCGGAGGCTGCTGTAACAAACAAGATTATGTTCTTAAATATTCCCAAGGAATAACTCCCCGAAGTCAGGGTTTTTTTTGTAAATGCCTTGCATTAATTCTCCGTGGTGCTGGCACACCACCCAATCCATATTCATGTTGGCATTTGCTTGGGTTTTATGCAAATGACAACTTTGCCTTTATTACAAGATATTTCTGCATTCTGTGGCTGTTGCCGACCAGCGGTCCCACATTAACCTCTGTCGCACCAGACAGCCGGGGGGGTTAACTCAGCCAAAACCTGACCCTGAGCCTGCTGCTGATGTCACAAATTCAAAGAGAAGTCAGATCTTCTCAATAACCACATTTTTAGCTCAGCAAGCAGGATTCGTCCCTAAGAGATGGCAGCCAGAACCCAGAGCAGCAGTGTCCCTCCTACCTGCCACAGCTCAGGTGAGGACCCTTTGCTGCCACAGACCCTGGCAGCAACCCAGTATTTTCCCCTGATGCTTTTTTGGAAGGAAGCAGCAGAGCAGGAAGGGTCAGGGCCCATGGTGAGGTTTCTCTGGAGAACGTGATAAGCAACCGCCATGCGAGGCAGAGCATCTCCCCGGCACAGGGCCCTTTGCAGCCCGTCCCACGCCCGTTCCCCGGCTCTGCAGGGTGCTGGGGCTTTCTGGGGGTGTCTCTGATGAGGAGTCAGGCTGAGCTAATCCCGACTCCATACTGTATGAGAAGAGGATTTGCCCCCGGGTCGGCCCTAAGCCAGGGGTGCAGCGTTGAGCCGCCCCATCCATGTTGCAAACCGGAGGAGAGGTGCTTCCTGCAGCCCACAGAACCCTCCCAGATCTGCCCAAGGGAGCCGTGGGACGCTGTGGCTCATGGTGATCCTCTGAGACACACACCATCCCCAAGCCCCTGGGCTGTGCCCTGACACTGCAGTGGCCTGGGCTGTGGCATCACTGGGCAGGTTGGGGCTGGGTCACCTGCTCTGGCCAGGACTCCCTGGGATGCTGTGGGACGGAGAGGGGGAAAGGGGAAGGACAGGGCAAGGGAAGGAAGAAAGTTCTCCTGACCTGAGCCCCAGCGTGGCCCTGGCATGGTCTGCACCCCTGCCCAGGGGAGCAGAGATGGGCTCTGCCCTGACCTGGGGCACAGCCCAGCAGCAGCATTCCCAGTACAGGCACTGGGCTAGAACCCCCTTGTCCTGGCTGTGGCACGGCAGGTGCAGCCCACTCACCATGCTCAGCGTGGCTTTGTCCCAGGGACTGAGGCTCAGGTACTTTCGCTGGCGCTCCTGCAAGGAAATGGTACAAGAAGCTCATCTGGAAGCTCAAAGGGCTGATTTTAGGGTTTGCAAGTCAGGGAAGGAGCTCTGGGCCCTGGAATCCATCCACCTCCCTCCATACACGCATCCACTGGGGACGCTGTGTGGGGCTAAGGGCTTTTTTATTTCTGGTTTTTAATTATTTTTTGAAGTGAATGGCATTTGAGCGTGTTTTATGCTTTCAGAAGTGCTGTCCCTGGATTCCATCCAGTCAATGAAATAATGTTCCCTGAGAGGTTTCATTTCCTGGCTGCTCCTTCCCTTCGACGTGCCTGGGCCACCTTGCTGCGAGCAAACCGAGAACCAAGCCAAACAAGCCGCTCATCGACTGGAGCGCGTTGCAAAGCCTCTCTCCTCCCTATGCCAGGCAAAGCCGTGCTCTGTGATGCTGAAACGGGGCTGGCTGAGCCCTGCCCTGGCTGCAGGAGGCAATGACCCTGTAGCAGAAGAAGAGTGGCTGATGTGAAGGGTGTGGGGGGGGCTTTCCATACCTTCCTGCTGAAGGAGGAGAAGGGGTCCAGGCGCTCTTCGTACTGGGAGGAGTATCGCTGCTCGGTGTCATCCCTGCTGCCGCCCTGCGGGAGCAAAGGCAGGTGAGCGGCAGTGGGTGCTGGTGTAGCTGCCTGTACCAGTGCAGGTGGTGTAGGGACACCCAGCACCGGCCCAAAACCCCACCCCTGGTTCTCCTGAGCTGCTCATTTGGAAGACATGGCCCCCAAAGGACAGCAGCACAGCCCAGAGCTGGCCCATGGGGTCAACAGCGTCCGTTCCCTTCAGCAAGAAGCGCACCAAAAGCTATGGACCAGCTCCTTTCTACCATGAGGACTCCACTCATGTCTCCCTAGTTTTTGCCCTTTCCATGAATGAAAGGTCATCTGTGTCACCCCAGACAGCTCACCTGCAAATGCCTGGGCTACTGCCAATGCCACCCTGACTTCCTTTGCGGCTGAGCCAGGCAGGAGGGGGAAATTGTTTAAACATGGGCAAGGGACAAATAAAATGAAGGAAACTCCTTGAAGGAAGTGAAAGATCTAGGTCGGGCCAGGCAGGCTGGATTTTAAATTCCTGCTGGGACAGCGGTTCCCCTCATGCAGCCTCACCGGCCGTGCTGGGTGATCAGCAGCAGCGAGCCCTGAGGGTGCCCACGCAGCCTGCGCATCCCTGCTCCTCCTTGCACGAATGCTACCTCTGCAGGTCATGAGAAATGCAGATTCTACGCTGTTTCTACCCAAAATGAGCCTGGAAACGCCAGGTGCTGTCACCAGGCACGGTCGCAGCCCGGTGCGAGCCCTGGCTCCCAGCTTCATGAGCTGTGCTCCCCAGCTCAAGGGCTCTGCTGCTGATCCACCCTTCTGCCCCAGCACCGTCGCCTTCTCCAGCTCTTCACCAGCGCGGTGAAGCCGACCTTTACCGAGGCCTTTCTAGAGCCGTCCCTCTGTGCTGCTGGTTGTCCTCCGGCCCCAGCAGGCTCCGTCTGACGGCGGGTAAGCCCCGCCACAGGCAGACCTTTCCCAAATATGCCCTTACGTGGGGCAATCCGATCCGCCGGTCACCGCGCGGCCGGTGGCCAGCGCTGAGACCAGCTCCCGATTTAGGAGCGACGAATTCACTACGGCCTGGCCTTATTGAATGATCTTTGATGATTATTTTTAACGTGTCACATGCCCGATTAGGGGGTGAATTATGCAATCCCCCCCGTGCCGCTGCGTCGCAGGCTTTTGCTCTTTAGCTCACGGGAATGGCATTCAGGGGTTGCCTTGTGGCAGCAGATAAACATGGACATGATCTTCCGCGGGAGAAACGGGCAAAAATGTCAGAGGGGCTGACCCTGCGTCACCACCAAGACATAAATAAAAGAACCAAATAAGGGCCTTCACGGCTGCAGGAGTTTCCCATCCCCGAATGCTTTATAAAAGATCCATCGACAAAATGGACTCTGTGAGGCCAGTGTGGAAAGGCAGCAGCTTCAGGGGAGGATGGCAGGGCAGGGAGGGCGAGGAGCCAGCGTTCAAACCAGTGCCCCCTCCCTGCTTATGGTCACTTTGGCAGTTGGAAGGGAAGCCTGAGGTTGCAGGAGCCCGGCTCCGACCCAGGACGTGGTTGCACTGGGAGGCTTCCCAGGCTCAGCCTGACCTCCTTGCAACTCTCCAGAGATTTCCAGGGATGAAACTCCCGAAGGACACAGCCTGAGCAAAGCAGGCTGCAGAAAAGCCTGGCCTCGCTTCTGGGGTTACTGGGACACTTTCAGGCCAGTTTCTGCTCTTTTGGGAAGGGATTTTGGCTGCCCGGGAGAGCAGGAAGCCAAGCAGCTCTCTCTGCTGGCCACAAGAAATTCAGGGCAGTGGGGAATGAGCATGGGTATGACAGGAGGGATTATTTTTCAGCCTGACTGCAGGAGGTCTCAATTTAACCGCACGCTGACTGGTCAGGCAGGAGCATCCATGACTTACCCACTGGAGCATCACGCTGCCGGTGATGAGGGGGTTTGCAGCAGCTTTTTCAAGGAGGAAATATGGATTTCTGGCATCAAAGATGTCAGACACCCTTCAGCACAGATCAAAACCACCTTCCTGGGCTGGTACCTGCTCCTCTAACAGACCTCTGCACCCCACTTCACCCCAGTTAACTCCCATTTTCCAGCATTCCTGCAAGGTGCACGTGGGTAACGTGCAATTTCCCCAGTGCTCCTGTACGCAGTGGGCAATGGGCTATGTTTGGGGTCTGTCCATCCATGTGAACTCAGCCAGAGGACAGCCACTTACCCGGCCAGGGTAGCTCTGCAGGAACTTGATCTTCTCATAGAGCTTGATGTTGTCAGCTCTTAGGTTGTCCAGCTCGCTTTGCAGGGCGTGCACCGTGTGCTGCATCATGCGGTTCTCCTGCGCAGGGGGAGCAAGGCGGCCGTCAGCAGCGAGGCCAGGGCGAGGAGGCACAAGAGGAGGGGGTGATCTGATGTATCAAGCCGGGGCTCAGTTCCCTCTTAGTAGTTAAATTCCCATGGCCTTGAATTAAAATTGCTCCCCAATTAAAACTGTCCCAGCTGCTGTTCAACAGGGCCCCCCAGTCCAAACAATTAATGAACCAGATCCCTCTGTGGCCAGAGAAGGGCGGGGGCAGCCAAGGTTGCTGTGGGTGGCTTTGGGCTGAGGCCTGGCCCCCATGGACAGTGCAAAGCCAACCCACTGGCCTTGAAGAGGTTATTTTGAGCCATAGTTCAATTTGTAGAGCTATTGGGTTCTTATCCCGAACCATATTCCCGATGTGCTTTTCATATTGTCCCCTGCCCCATCCCCCTGGAAGGCTGTGCCAGGGATTTGGACGTCGCCTTGGACTGGAGCTACACCAGTGGGCCAGGGGAGGCTTCCATCCTGCCAATAGCAGAATGGACTTTCCTCTCCCTTGCCGTGGTAGTGCCTGTGTCATGCTCGTAATAAATTCCCTGTGGGTTGTTAAAGCAGCCAGCTCCAGACCGCAGGGCCTGCAGCCCCCGCCGGCCACCCTCCCCACCCCACGTACCCCCTCCAGCTCCTGGTTCCTGGCCCGGAAACGTTCCCTCTGGCTGGAGATGATGGAGAGGAGCGAGTCCACCTGTCCCTCGGGGAACGTGGGGCCAGGGGATGGCGGGTGACCTGTGGACAAGGCTGGGCATGAGAGACGAGCCGGCAGACGCCCACCATCCAGCCCGGAGCAAGTGGGGTTTATTTGAGGTCTCCCCGCCCGACACCGTGGGACCTCAGGAGCACCCAGGCAGTTTCTACTCCTTCGCACAGCTATGACAACATGGACCAGGTTTTATGCTTTTTTTCTTGTGTTTTTTTTTCCCCCATTTTTTAGGACTTTGGGAAAGGACAGGTTCAATCCCCAGGGACAACCAACCACACTATTGAGTGCAACCATCAGCTGCCTTCCTGTGACCCCCACCCCACCCAGTCCCTTCCAGACTCTCCCCCGTAGCTTCTGCAGCAGTCATAGCCCCAGAGAAAGACCCAGTGCCACAACTGGCCCCTCCATCCACGTACTCTCCTCTCTTCTTCCCCTCCTCACAAAAAAGTCACCTCCACATTCTACTTTCTCCTCTTTCAGCCACCCCAGCGAAGCAGGAGCCGCTGCCCATGGCTACCGTCAGCTTGCTGTGCCTGGGAGCCCCATTTTGTAGGTGCCCCATCCAGCTGCCCCCCACAATGGGGCTCTGATCGTGCTCAGGGGGCCATCTCTCCCCACTCTGCCTTCCTGGCAGCAGGAACATCCCCGGCCAGGGCTTAGCAATACATCCCCGGGGCCGTGACTCAAGCGCTGCACAGAGGAGCTATTCATAGTGCTGGATGGGTGGCTGCAGGTTGTTTGGCTTCGTGGGACTGTTGCTGTGATATTGTTTAGCGTGTGTTTTCAAAATCTTTCATAACGAAAAAACCCACCACCACCAACAAAAAAAAGACAATAAAAAAAGAAAAAGAAGAAAGGAAGTGGGTCGTCTTCCAGAGGAGCCAAGCATCGTTATTTGTTTGACTCCTTGTCTCCTGGAGATCTCAGCGCAGGAGCCAGCGTTAAGGAAATATTTACCTCGCTGGCTCTGGAAGGGGGTTGGTGTGGAAAGAACAGGAGCCAAAGGAGAAGGGGTTTGGTTCAGCCTGGGTTCACCGGCCTGGCACGGAGCCGGGCCTGGCACTGCTGCACCATCTTGGGAGCAGCCAAAGGACCAGCAAACGGTGCCAAGCATGGAAAACCCATCAGCAGCCCCGGTGAAGACACGCTGAGCAGGTGATGTCTGCTCCTCCTCAGGAACATCCTCACAGCACCATCCCTGGAGAGGTGCCCACCCTGCCCATAGCACCAGGATGTCCCCCACCAGCACCTCAGTGCACGGCCCCCACATCTCACCATAAAACAGCGCCGTGGCCTCCTTAATGGGCTCGGGTATCTTCTCCAGGCTGGGGACGGCTGCACCCTGGGCAGCAGAAGCAGAAGAGATTAAGCATCTCCCACCCACCTGAAGGTGTCCGGTCAAAGCAAACCCCTCCTGGGTCCTGCTACCACCCCGGCACCCGCAGCCTCGTGGGAAGCATCGCTGCCAATCAGGCACTCTGCAAGGATCAAGTCTGAGACAACATGGAGAGGCTGGTGTTCAATCCTCAAATCCCAGCCTTTGCCTGGGAAGGAGAAGGGTGGGACTGACACCATCATCACTCCCTCCCTCCCCAGCACCATCCTGCATGAGCACAGAGCAACTCTCTGCTGGGTGAGTCATGAGGAAAAATAAAAAGGAGGAAAAAAGAGAAAGAAAGAAAAGAGGAGGCGCTAGAACAACCCCTGTGCCTGCTGCTGGTCCCTCCATCAGTGAGGGTCAACCCTTGGAGCCATTTCAAGTGGCCCCTGCCCGCTCCTGGGAGCCGAGCGCCCTGGGTCGGGTTTACCTCCGCATCTGGGCGGTACACGGCGGACAGAGCCTGGATGGTGCTGAGGTCGTGCTCCAGCTTGGCGATGAGCTCCTTCTGGCCAGCCATGGTGGACACCGCCTCCGTCAGCTGGATCTGCAGCTCTGCACAGCGCACTGGAAAACAGAGCCAGGGCCGTCACCCAGGGGTGGCCTCAAACCCCAAGTTTTGCCAAGTGGGCACCAAAAAGCTGAGAACCTCCTACTTGTAGCACCAAAGCCAATTCACAGGCAGTAGCCCTGTTTTCTCCTTATTTCTAGGGACTGCAGGAGGGAGCACACCAGCAACCCCTGCTCTGCCCCAAGCAAAGGGGACCAGAAGCCCAGCCCATGCTGGCGATGCCCCTGGGAATGCGGCACTGGTCCTGTCCGCCAATGCCAGACGCAGCGTGAGCAGGCAGCTGCTTGCACCCGCACGGCTGCTTCAAATCCATCAGCAAGGCATTTTTGGTGCCCCGGGGTACCCGGCAGCATCCTGGCTGGGCAGAGTAGGAGGACCTGTGGAAGGATAAGAGGAGCTGAACCCACGAACTGATCCCAGGTCTGGGCTGTACAGAAAAGGTGCAATGGAGGTGACTCTGGGCAGCACATCCCCAGCCATGGGCACTGTGATGAGGGCTGCACGGGGTCGATGGCTGCCGTGGGGAAGGTGATGTCTCCCAGGAGGGCCTTAGGTGGGACCAATCCTGCCCCAAGTTGCTGGGTGAGGCTGCACAGTCCCCAGCGACCCCACTCGGCCAATTTTCAACAAACGAGCCCTCTTTCCAGTTGCCCCCCAAGAGTCAAACCCACACCCTAACGCACCACAGGCGCTGCTGGAATGCTCCAGGAGCAAAACAAAAGCGTCACGGTTTCCTTCACGTAACCCCGGCCCAGATGTGAAGCAACGGAGAGACGTGTTGGGGCCAAACCGCAGCCTGGGTGAGAGGCACAGGACCAGCACCGCAGGGCGAGCGCCTTGCTCCCTTCGCAGAGCCAGCCGGAAGCACTGCCTCAGCATGTGGGGGCCCTGTCGCCTCTCTCCCTCGCTGTCAGCAACGCTCGGGCCTCTGCCTGGCTGCCAAACCTGCCCAGAACAAGGGTCAGAGCCTGCGTCTTGCACCACCAGCCTCTCTGCCGCAGGAATGCAGGATACGTCCCTCTGTGCCTGGATTTCCAGGAGGGTGAAAGCTCAGGTCCAGGCTGTTCCAGTCCCTCCCTCATAATTCCTGTTGTAATTATTCCCCTAAATTCCAGACAGCCGGAAATAAAAAAAAAAAAAATCCTCATCTATCAACAGCCAGGGAGCAAGAAATGCAAAGGCTGCCCAGGAAGCCGCGGCCCTGGGGGAGGTGAGGACAGACTCCTGCGCCCGTGGGGCCTCCTGCCCTCTCTGGAGGCTTCAGCCCAGAGGTGCAGAGCGTGTGCAGCTCAGTTCCAGCTCACCCAGTCCTGCCTGGCTGGGAGGGCTGGACTCAAGGAAGCATCAACGGGTGAGCAAACCAAGCCACACCTGAAGCCAACGCTGCTTTCCCAGGAAGGGACTTTGCCTGTGCACATTTTCCCCCCTTTTTGTCGGAAACGCAATTCCCGCATTGTTCGTAAGGGACCAGTCCTGCCCGCAGGGAAAGGGGGTGACACTTGCTTCACGTACAACCCATGGATTTTTTTTATCCCTGCCTACTTGCATTTTATAGGCCCCAAATAAAAGGCTCCGGGAAGAGCCAGTTGCGCTAAAGGCGCAGTCCCACTGGAGGTCAGTGTTCCTCAAGAAATGGGGAACGGCCGCCTGCTCCGAAAACATGGGTGGCCTGATGTGAAATACTTGCATTAACAAGATTTGGAAAGAAGAAAACCTTTTCCCTACGGTTAATTATTTAATTGGCTGTTTCTTGAAATTGCATTACAATGTAATTGGGAAGCTATTACTAGCCAGCCATGGGCTGTGGGGCCCAATTTTGCACAAGGCAGCTCTGATGGCGGCGCAAAGGGCCTGACGCTGCTGCCGACATGCCCGGGCAGGGCATGGTCCACTGCCTCCCACCCTGCCCGAAAAACCTCTGCAGAACTGGGCTTGAGCACCCTGCCTCAGGAGCCCGAGCCCTGGGTCCCAGCTCCCGGGTTTCTCTCTTAAACGATCTTTTTTTTTTTTCGCTTTGGAGTTACATGGACCGAGTTTTTCAGTTTGTTTAGGAGAAAAAAAGGTCACCAAAGAAATACATCTCCCAGTTTTAAAGAATGCTGTGTCCTTCTTTCCGCCAGGCTTCATTGTCTGGGCATTGACCACTCTTCTGCAAACTGTCCATGAAAACAGAGAGGACTGGAACCACATCCACCACTAAAAGCAACCAAAGCGCAGGGAGCTTCTCTCTCATCTCCCCTTCAGAACCTCTTTTCACAGTTGTTTTCTGATGGTTGGTTTTTTTAATCATAACTTTCTTTTTTTCAAAGGGGCAGTGGCCACCCGTGAGCTCATCACTTCTCTGCCAGCGACTCTTCACCTCCCGCCGTGGGTGGACGGCTCTCCCGGGATGGCAGGTCAGCTCAAGCATTGAGATAGAGCAAAAGAAAATCGGCCTTTGTCTTCTCTAAGCTGCTGTGCTGGAAAGCCCTTGCTCTGACCCCTCAGATGTGCAAATACCTCAAAAGCTGTGGAAGACAGAGAAGAACTGCAGAAGATAATGGGATAAAGAAGGTGAAGCCCTGGGGAAGCTGTAATTTTAAAGCACGTGTCTTTAGCCTCAAACTCTGTCCTTCCTGACTTTTGAGACAATGGAGAAACTGGGCATGAAATTATCACCACCTTATGAAGAAAGTGCAGCAACTGGGCAACCAAACGCTGGCAGAAGTCACCTGCCTTCCCTGGTGCCACACTCCGGTGCTGCTTGGCACAGGCAGGTCTGGTTTTTCCTTGTCCGATACACAGAAAACGACAAGCTGAGGCAGGAGTAGTACTGAAAATACTCCTGCTTTCCTGGGAGTCCTTGGGAGGTGGCAGAGCAGACGGGAGCTGGGCTATAGAGTTTTGCACGGGGCGCTTGTGAAGTCCTTGGATAGCCATTGGCTGGAGGAACTCTCCTTGATTAGAGTTTTCTTAATTCAAATTCCCCATGATGCTGATCCTAAATCCCTGAGCTTTCACCTGGCCTGGTTGGCCACACATGGGTCATTAAAAAAGGGGTTCTGTGAACAAGCTGCCAGGAGTTTGGCAGAAACCACCTACAACAAACACGGGGCAAAGAGAAAGTCTCTGGTGCAACCACTGAACTTTGGCTGCCAAACATTGAACTTGGGCTGACACCTTAACATTGCAGCTGGACCCTCCTGGGGAATCCTAGGCTTGAAGAGAAGCACCTTTCAGGAGAACGATGAAACACAAGCCTCTTTCCACACACCCTTTATGACCAAGCAAATCTTCAAGCCTTCTGTATCACAGAACCCAGTACGAGTGGGGAGGGGGATCGGGCCCTCCGCAAGGAACCAATCATTTTGCAAAATCAGGTCATCCCTCAGGAAGAACAATACTGGTAAGGCTCTTGAAAAGCATCCTATCTTGCCCAAAATTGAAAGAGCGATTAGAAAGAGCCACCGCTCAAAGAGCATGTTGTAAAGAAGATGTCTGTTTGGGGAAGTCTGAACGTTCCTCCAACCCATTGCCTGAGCAGCACAGCCACGAGATGCGTGGTTCTGAAAAACCTTGAAGAGCCTGTGCGGGTGGGCCAGGCAGTGGGACACAAAGGTGCCTCATGCAGAGTGGAAACAAAATGGTCCTAAATCAGGAATAAAAGCTTTAGATGAACCTCACACTCCTTTCATTGTGGAAAGCCCCATCAGTCTTGCGTTCCTCCAAACTTGCAAGTTAAAACCCTTGCAGTGAATCTATAGGAAAGCAAAAAAAAGTCCCGGAGCCCCAGGTTCCACGGGCACGGTCGTGGGGAGCACCGAGCCCAGTAGATGTCGGGGCTCCTCGGGAGCAGCTGCGAGACGGCCAGCCCAGCGCTGTCACGGAGCAACAGCAACTCTGACTCCTGTAACAAGCCCCGGCAATTGGACTCCCTTGGCAAATCATCCAAAATAAACAGCATCTGTTTTCACAGATGGAGAAAATTAAGACATACTAGCAACTTAGTTTGAAGTTATAAGGCCAGACATAAATAAATGAGAGGCAATCTTTCCATAAGATGGTGGCTTGAGTACCGAGGATACAGACAGATGAATAAATCACCTTGGGGTGAGATAGGCTGTGACTTGCTACACATCCATGAGACTGAAGTAACTGCTCATGTGCATCCTCTGAGCCTCAAGGAAATCAGAGGTAAATGGTATTGCTGAAGGGATCTGCAGGGTAGGAGCACGCACGTGGGCAGTTTCTGCAAATTAGCTGATGCTCTGCAAGTTCACGCCCTGATTTGCCTTATGGTAACTTTTTAATCTCCCTCCACTACTGTCTGGCCTCCTTGGATTTACATAACTGTAAAAAAAAAGCAGAAAACAAGCAGGGAAGCGATGCAGCACGCTAGGAGCGTCCTCTGAAAAACTCCCCTCAAAGAAGACTGAAGTGCATTGAAACCCACGACTTCAAAGGGTTTAAGAGTATTTTCTTGACTGGAAGGAAGATGCTGGTAAGATAAGTAAATCCTGGAGTACCTTGACATGAAGGCTGAGAAAGCCAGGCACAAAGCTGGAAACTCGCTCAACACAAACACTGGTGTCTGAGCACGCCAGAACGAGGAGTGGGGGCCAAAGGAAGAAGCAGAAAACTCGGTCTGCCACGAATCCTTTGATTTTTCCACGTCCTTCTTCCTTCCCCCATGTTGGGCCATGCTGGTTAATGACCAGATTGCTGTGGACAGTAACTTAGAAGCTGAAATGGTCATTTTTCCCCATGCAGAAATAAATGTTAAAGGCTTTTTGGCATCTCTCTTCCATGAGCCTTTTCAAGCCAACAAAGTCTTACCTCCGGTTCTATCTGATGCCAGAGCTCCCAAGTTTATACATCAACTAAGGCGCAGTTTCAAGCTCTTGAAATACTTGGCATTTAGCTTTTAAGGAAGTCTGAAAAAGGGAGTACTGTTATTGCCCAAAGTCCTGCTCCCCTTCCAGGAGAATCAAGGGGTGATGACTTGATTCTGCGCTTTGCAGCTGAAGGGACGAGTGGGACATCGTTCACACGCTGCAGATTGAGTCCTAGATGAGCCAAGGGATTTTCTCTGTCCTCTTTTTGATCTACGAAGATGCCAAGGAAGAAAGAACTGGGCCAAAATCCTTCCCACAAGTGGAAGGTTGTCATAGGCCTTTCAGTGTTGAACAACTCAGCGGTTCTGGTTCTGTCTTGACCTTTTCACAGAGCAGGACAGCATTTCTGCATGGTCCAGAAATGTGTGGGAGTCCTTCAATCCATCTTATCTTTATGCAAAGCTGTTTCCTTGGGGCCACCATTGCTGTGAGCTGTCAGTAGGCTGAGAAACAGGACAAGGTAGAATGGAATGATTTAACATTTCTTCTCTACAAGGCATCAGAGCCCTGTCTGTCAAATCCAGCAGAGTCCTCTGTGGTGCACATCTATTCAGAGGTAAAGGCTGAAGAGCAGGTTGTAGCATAAAAGCTCAGCTGAGCCCTCTCTTGAGGTCCACGTCACATAAAGCACTGAAGAAACATCCCCATCACCTGAAGGAGTGTATTCTTCCAAGAATCTTCACAGAGTGAATAAAGATATTGGAGATTAAGTGCTCCAGAGATCCCACCAACAGTACAAAAGTCACACAAGACCTGGGCTTTTGGGACATTTTAAAGTAACCTCTCTGGAAATGCCAGTCAGCTCCAAGAATTCTCCGAGTAGCCAAAACGCTTGGATTCCGTTAGCCTGGGAATCACCTCGGCCTGCAACTTCGCCTATGGGTCATCCTTGTTCATCACCTCTGTACCTGTCACAATGATCAGACCTTCTGCAAGCTTTCTAAAAAGGTGAAAGAAGAAAGCAGATGATGAATAGAAAGGAACGGTGACATCCCTAAAAGCCATCTGCAAGTCCTAGCACAATCTACCTAATCTTTGGCCACAGTTACCAGCCCTGGAAAAGCTCCAAGAAGGAAGCGATGAGGTTGCTCTGCAGATATAGAGGTTGTAAGAGAAGACATCAAGAACCTTCAGTGACGTCCTTCAGCGACGCGCGCACAAGATGTGCCATCCTAGATGCCAAGGGCCGGGACTGGCACCAATGAAGGCAGCAAGAACCCTTCTCATTTTTACTTCTCACGCGCTGTCAAAAAGACAAGAAAAAACAGGGACAACAGAAAGCAGATCACCTCCAACACCCCAAGGACAACCTTTGAGACTCCCTCTGCCCAAGTGATAAAGGGTTGGGAGCAGAGGGAAAGGTCCTCTCCCCGCTGTGGCTCGTTGCTCTACATGAGCTTCCTTCTTTGAGTGCCCCGCAGCCCTTTGCACCAGAGCCCTTAGGGAGTGATCTTGGGGCAGAGCAAAACGAGCTACCAACCGCAGCGAGACCAGCGCCCATCCTGCAGCCCTCTGGGTTTCTCGGCCAGCAGAGGAGGTGCAGGCAGGATTTCTGCTCCCTCCCCTCCTTTTCCCCCTTTCTTTTCACATTTTGAAGACTTGCTGGGAAGGGAAGGTTTGAAGGATTTCTCTTTCCCTTTCCTCCTGGCCCAGCCTTTCCAAAATAAACAGCCTCCAGCAAAGAAACACAGCTCTGCTTAATAAATTCGCCCTGTAAGGACAGAGATTTCACAGAAGAACGGATTATTTCCAAGGGTACTAAGATAATTACATGGGTAACTAGGAAGAGTTCAAGAAAACAGTTTGAATTTTCTTATCAGTTTCCCATTGCTTGTAGCAAAGAGCAAATAAAACACTCTACTGTAATCAAATCATGTTTTCTGAAGCTCTCTGTTGGCAAGTGCACAATTTCTTCACCACTTCCATTAAACCAGAAATGCTTAGAAGAAAATTATGGCCTTTTGAAAATGGAGAGAAGTGGAGCCAAGAGGACCTCGTCAGCTCCTCACGCTATGTTCTGTTCTTACCTGGTGGGAACAAGATGCCATGTGGAAAAATACCCCAATTCCCACTGAAAGACAAACTGCCTCTCACTGACCGTGGGGCAGCAGCAGGCCCGTGGCCAGTACCGGTGGCACTGAGGTGCTCACCACATGCTAACTTATTCCTGCACCTAAGGATACAAGAAGCAAGGATTTCTCCCATCAACTCGGCAAATGCCTGGAATATTTCCTATGTAAGACCTCACGCTTGCTACAGCATCTAACTCCAGAAGCATCTAATTACCACCAGGAACAGCGGTGACACCGAGGTTTGCCCCAGTGCTGACCAGTAAGGGTCTATGGGAATGCACGGCACACACTTCAGAAAAAGAGATTTTCTACATCCTTTTGAAGGGCTACCAACGAAGCTATCACAGAAAACCCAGCTGTCTCCATGAAAGACTAGAAGTATCTGCTCCTGACTTCCGAGATGCATCCTTGTGGTTTGGGCTGCTTCTCCTTCTCTGGAGACATTCAAGACCCGCCTGGACACCTTCCTGTGTGATGTCATTTAGGTTCCTGCTCTGGCAGGGGGATTGGACTTGATGATCCTTTGAGGTCCCTTCCAATCCCTAACATTCTGTGATTCTGTGTGATTCTGTGATTCTGTGATTTCCCCAAAATAAGCTTTTAGAGATTTAGGCTTAAGAGGACAGTCCACTTTTACCCTGAGCTTCTGAGCTACAATGAATCCTCTCCAGCTTCTTCAGTACCAGGTCTGGGCTTTCACAAGTATAATGCATCTTTTGCTTACGACCACGTGTGTGAGTTTAGGAGGTCAGTGGCACTACCACAACAGCTAGAGAAAAGTGCAGGTTATAAATACACAAATTAATCAACCTGAGTCATAGCACATGAAAAGTGTAGCTGTTTAGTATCCAGCTTAAAATGATTAGGGTCAAATTACCCAAGGTAACGCCATTTATAGCAATCAACAATTTTGCCAGTCGTTAAAAAGTAGAGAAAAAAAAAGAATGTTAAACCTAGAACCTTTACATCATGTGGAACAACCTGTCACAAGACATTTCAAAAGCAGAAAACGCACATTTATAAAATGAAGGCAATTAAGTAGCATTTCCAATACTTTCTGAAGAGTATCCCACTCACTCCCGCAGAACTGATCAGACCTAAAGACACCAAGGCACCCACTGAGCACAAGCACTGACCAGGGCGCCCGAACGGGACACCAGCGGGAGGGATTCTGGCCGGTCCTGGAGGGAGGGTGCTGGGAAAGCCCGACCCAACTCCCTGCTCCCCAGGACACCCAGACTTTCTGGGACAGAACTACAGCAACTTCCCAGCCCGGCCCTCCAAAACTCCTCACGCCGTGCTGGACATACCCCGATCGACCGGAACCTTGGCCTCTGAGGAGGCACCCAACGCACCAGCTGGGAAAAACACGGGAGACGGGCACTGCGGGAGGCGATGTAAGTAAATGCAGGTCCTTCAAAATAACCTCCCATTGACAGGTCAAAACCCAGCCATGAGGTAAAACAGAGGCACACAGGCAAACACACACACACACACACTCTACCTGCAACCCACAGCATTTACACTAGAGATTTATTCTACTCATTTTAAAAAATATCATTCCACTGGTGGATTACAACATCAGTTCCTTGCCAAACTTCACAGTCTAGACTCTGTAAATATTGAGTATATGTATGGGAACAACATCTCGTAAGGCACTAGAAGAGGAATTTATCAAAGTAGCTGTAAAAATAAACAGTGAATCAAATAACTGGGAAAGTTTTTTTTACACTTTGATTTTTGGATCGGAAGAATTTCTGACCTGAAACAATGTCTTTAATTTTTTCTTAAATTAGCTACTGTATTGTTACGGTGCTCAAAACAATCCCCCTTGCAGTCTCAGACCCCAAATCCATCTTTTCTGCCCTTTGTTGTCCACCCCCCACCACTGCCTGCAGCAGGAATCATCACACTTGAATTTCACTGAAAAGAGGATACAGTTTGGAAAGCTGACATTTCAAGGTTTTGAAAACATTTCCCCCCTCCCTAGAAACTGAGACACCAAAAGTAAATTCTCCTCCCCTGGACAAAGCCCAGTCCCCACCAAACCCAGCCCCCTCATTCCCCCAGACACAGAATCATAGAACTATCAGGGTTGGAAGGGACCTTGAAGATCATCGAGTTCCAACCCCCCTGCCACGGGCAGGGACACCTCCCACTAGAGCAGGTTGCCCAGAGCCCCATCCAGCCTGGCCTTCAAAACTTCCAGGGATGGGGCTTCCACCACCTCCCTGGGCAACCTGTTCCAGGGTC
The DNA here is from genome assembly GCA_013396935.1 of Baryphthengus martii. NCBI lineage: Eukaryota > Metazoa > Chordata > Aves > Coraciiformes > Momotidae > Baryphthengus > Baryphthengus martii. Next base: position 109,147 of record VWZK01000005.1, on the reverse strand, counting down.
TCACCCCCGTCATGGGGAAGAACTTCTTCCTAATGTCCAATCTAAATCTCCCCTCCTCTAGTTTGGATCCATTCCCCCTTGTCCTGTCACTACCCGACATCCTAAAAAGTCCCTCCCCAGCTTTCTTGTAGCCCCCTTCAGCTCCTGGAAGGCCACCAGAAGGTCTCCTGGGAGCCTTCTCTTCTCCAGCCTGAACAACCCCAACTCTCTCAGCCTGTCAGAACCGTGAAGCATGACATGACGCAACCAGAAGCACCAATGTAAATGTTTGCTGCTTGGACTCAGATCTCTCCTTAATAAAGACAGCCCACGCCGGATTGTGTTTGTATAAAAGATATTTACTTCAATTATCACACCTAGGGTGCTAGTGAATAATAATAATAATAATACATCGTGTGAGTTTCATACAGTGATATTGCTTCTCCATATCATATAGGGACCGTTGTACAGTGCTGAGAACAAACATTATATGGCTAACCAAACAAAGACAGAAGAAACAATGCCATTCTGCTGACGGAGGGAGCGCGGCCCTGCTACTGCCAGCCATATAAACTCTTACTTTTATGTTTAAACAAATACCGAGAAATAAAATGTTACAAAAGATGAGTCACAGCAACACAACGTGGGCTTCTCAAAGCTACTTGTACAAAAAAAAAAAAAAATGACACTTTTTTTTTTTTTTTTTTTGGTCAATTGGGTCTTCGTGGGGATTTTTTTTTTTTTTTTTTTAAATCTGTGATTGTGAATATAACAAACAAGCTCTAAAAACATCTAAGACTTAGTGCGTTACAGAAAAAATATAAAATACTGCTAAAAATGTAAGACACCACAATACACTGGGGTAAAAACTGAGCTTATTATTTAAAAAAAAAAAAAAAAGTTCTCAGGAAAAAGTACACCACTTTCTGTTTGAGTTCATCTTGTGCTGTGTTAGTAGTCGGGGCATTTCAAAGATCTGCCCATTATCATGGCAAGTAGTTATTGCACAAATGCAAAGAGTTAATTTTTTAATTAAAAAAAAAAAAAAAAA